>WBMZ01011562.1:0-83783 GCA_013400975.1 Atrichornis clamosus
GGCTGCCCAGGGAGGGGCTGTGGCTGCCCAGGACTTGCTGCGCTCACCCGGCTGCGGTGGGAAGCAGATGTGCCGGACACCCTCGGATGAGTGCCCGGCTTCCAGCGACCTCGGCTGACTCACTGTCATCTTTGCTGAGGAATTCAAAGGAATAGGAGCTGTGCCAGGAGCTTAGCAGCACGAAGCCAGCTAGGAAAATACAGGTGTGCACGAGAGGTGAAGGACTTTTCCTTGGGCTGTTGGCTGCTGGTGTCTCCTCCCAGGCCGGGATCAGCAGCTGATGGGCTGCACCGCATCCCTTGGCTCCATACCATCACGGTCTGTCCAGAAAAACCCTGCACAGGGCAGGAAGGGCCTGAAACACTCTTGATGCTTAACACATCTGCCACTGGCACAAAATGTAAAGAGGATATTGCAGTCTGGGTTAGTTTTTTTCTTAATAACAACAACAATAATAATAATAACAATAATCATTTTAAAACTTAGTTACTTTTTTCCTAGACACTCACAACCATTTGAAACTCTAATCCCGTTTCTTCCTTGTTCCTTTCTCCTCTGTTCTAAACCAGCATTTTTTGGCTTGTCACTTACAGCTGAAGCTCAGGAGCCTCTTGTGTGTCCCTTCCAGGGAATGGCTCTGGTGGTGCCCCCACACTGGGCAGGGATGGGCATCAGTCCCCAGCCCCTCACCAGCTGCCTCCTTGAGCAGAGTGGGCTATTGGAGACCTTACCAATGGCAGGGCTTTTTCTGCTGTTCTCAGCAAACAGGTATTCCCAGGAGCCTTCAGGTGCGGACAGAGAGTGAGCAGAGTCCAATTGAGCTGCTGCTCAGCCCGTGCTGGTCCCTCTGCTCCCTTCCCTCGTGTAAAGGCGTCTGTGTGAGCACCTTGGTTCATTAGAAACCATTCTCATTAGTCCACAGTCTCTCCTCCTCATTTCTCACAGACAGGAACTGATTTGGTACAGGAAGGTGCCAGTGGTTCTCTTTGTGGTGTGTCCCTCGTCCCCTGTGCGTAGCCAGCTGCAAACAGTCTGTTTTGGGAAGAGCAGTTGTCTCATCTTGACACTCTCTACTGTTCTTCCTAAAGTTGGGATTAAGTCTCCTAATAACCATGCTTTTCCTCATTCTCAGTTACAGCACAATAATTCAGTCTCTACTTGGCCTGTAACTGCTCAGATTCACTGCCCAGGCTTTATCCCCAGATTAAGGGATTTACAGATTACAGAGCCAGAAGGGACCGGTGATCCTTTCCTCCCAACAGAGGCCCCAGGAGGTCCTTCAGCACGCTCCTGAGTTAGAGGACTGCTGAACAGCAGCAACAACAGCAAAATCAATCTTTGCCTGATTCCAGAATTCCCAGCCCCATGCTAAATTTGTCAGACTCTTAATTAGTTTTGTAGAGCAGAAGCCTGTCCGACCCCTCGACAGCGGTGCCTCAGCTTCCACTGGCAGCCGGGCTGACCTCCCTGGACCCTGCCACACGGACAGCTGTGGACTTCCCATCCCTGGAAGTGTTTGAGGCCAGGCTGGACAGGGCTTGGAGCAACCTGGGATAGTGGAAGGTGTCCCTGCCCATATCAGGGGTTGGAAAGAGATGATCTCTAAGGTCTCTCCCAGCCCAAAACACTCTGGGATTCTGTGGTTCTATGGAAATTCCCCATTCCCCACATTTCAGCCTCCTCGGAAGACGTCTCCAGACTATCCCATCTCCCCGTCTCTCTCCCAATAGCAGTTCTACAAGGGTGTGCCTTTGACACTGGTTTTTGCCTCTTCCAGCATTCCTGTTCCTGCAGAGCCTCCCCAGGCACCCGCACCCCTCCGGGATGCTGGCCGGGATCGTGGGTGCTGCTGAAGTTTCCTTGAGCACCCTGTGAGACTTTTAAAATGGGAATCTTGCCCAAAAAGGAGGTAATTATTCTGGCAAACCAGCCCCAACTATATCTTATTCTTGTAGCTGTCTCTTGATTAAGTTCCACAGCACCTGCTCTGTTCCGTTTCCTTGATGAGGGACTGACAAGTCCGTAATGATCTGGGCCATCTCGTGTGTCCTGTGGTGCAGTACTGACCCTCTGCCTTTCCTCTCGCTGTGTGCCAGACATCCACGGTGAGATTTTGAGTCAGCTCTTACAAAACCCTCTGAATGTTACATTATACATAAATATATCTACATCTTTTTCCGTGCTAGGTGCAAGATTGCTTGGTTTTAGACAACTGCCATCTAAAGTGCTTATAAAACCTGATGATAATTTGTGCGAGAGACATTACTGCATTTTTGCCAAATCTGACACGAGTTTCCCAGAGAGAGACCGCCTGACACTCGAGGAGCACCATGAGCCATCGCACACCCGATCCGTATCTTTAACTGAGGGACAATGAAATATTTAAAATCTGCCTGGGAAACACAGGCTGGGTAGCAGACAGGGTTTGTTCTGCCAGGATGTTGATGGGTTTGACCTCGGCTGCTTCACCCACTGTGCAGCTTTAACATTTGTTTAACGCTACCTTTGTCGATCGAACTTGACCAGATTTGAACTTTGAAGGAGTTAATTGCTTTTCCCACTTCTGTGGTAGCTATCGCTGTGATCTAATAGAAAACTGAACTTAATTAGGCTTGTTCCACAGAGATTAAGAAGGTCTTTTCCACCTATAGTATTCATGGCTTAATGAAGCGTGGGTGTGAGTGTCTTTGTTCATGTGCTCGCAACAGCCCCTGGTCCCCCTGCACACAGCTGTGCACGGTGGCACAGCAGCCTCACTGCTGGCTGCCCGTTCCAGATGTGCAAGTGACCTTTGGTGCTTGCTGATGTGAAGTTTGGCACTCCAGCTGTGTTCATGCATCCAGCTCTGCTGCTGGACATGCACCGGAGACGGTTTCATGCTCTAAGTCACGCTCTTGGCAAATTAGTGAAGGAACAGAGGAGGTTCAGGTTTTAATTACAAACTTATCAAACAGCAAAACCACTTCAGTTGTGCTGGCTTTACCTGAATCTTGCTAAGAATTAGCAGAAAAATACCTTTAAAAAAGAAAATATTTTGACAAGAATGTCTCTAAGCGCTCTTACCTAAATAAAGATAAAAATTAATATTTATTTCAGTGTTTGTATCTGTACAGATAAATATTGCTCCTAAATCTGTCACTACAAGCCTATCTGACTAAGCAGATGTAGGTGCAAGTTCCTGGTGTGTAGGATTTCCACCTGAGCCTGACAAATTTAGAAAAGACAGGCTGTAATATTCATTTAAGTCCTGGCCTGCTCTACAGAGCACCATGAGTTATTCAGGAGAGAAATGGAGTCTGCACAGCACCGGGTCACTCCTGGATGCTGTGAAAGGAGGCAGGAGGCTCCCGGAATTTCCCAGCTGCTAATTAAATCCCAGAGGATTTAGAGAAAATCGAGAGAGAAGAGAGAGAGCAGAGAAAATGAAAGAGAAACCCAAATGAAGCTCTCCAGCATGTGTTCAAGAAACGCTTTTCAATGGAGATTTAAATTTTAAAAAGTGTCTATAAACAGCCTTTGTGCTGAACGATTCATAAGGTCAAAGAACACAAATACCTTGATTGCCCATTTCAGCTGTAGAAAAGGTCAGTTCTCTCCTGCTCTGAAGGACCCGGTGAAGCACAAGCTCCTTGGGAAGCCAAAAGTCCTGCAGTGCCAGTACCTGAACACTCGTCACCCCTGTGTGGGTGTTCTTTTCACTGCTGATTCGCAAGTGGGACTGAAAAGGGTGAGTTTTACTCAGATGTCGTTGAAAGCAGCGGTGATTTCCACCCAGCCACGAGAAAAGCAATGTTTAAACCGGGAGTGAGAGTGCCCAGGACGTGGCTGCTGGAAGGTGTGCGGGAGAAAGCCCGGGAGAGCTGTGCCGATTTCTGCCTTAATTGCATCCGAGCAGTACGGCACGCTGAGAGCTTCTGCACAACCCAGGCGCCTTCTAGAGCCTTCTGCTGTCCTGAAAGGAGAGTGCGAGCTCTCCTCCCGTCTCTGTCTCCCTAAAAGCAGTCTCAGGGGCCCTGCGAACCCGCAGCAAGTGACCAGCTATCCCACAGTAATGCAAACCCAAAAGAGTAGTACCAGAAACCTCTTAGTGCCTATTAATTAATTATTAACCTGATAATGCTGTGACATTGCAGGAATGATGCATTTGTTTCTTTGAAACCCCCTGCAGCACTTCACTCTCCTGAAATCAGCCATCTCCTTCCTCACACTGCTCAAAAATGTTATTTATAATTCAGCTGTGCCCAACCTGCCTGTTGTGAGACCCTGGCTGGCAGCCCCCTCCCCCAGAGAGTGGCTGTCCCTTGGCCAGGCCCCCTGCCCTGCTGGTCCCCCTGCCCGTGCTCCTGCCCCTGACCACAGAATCCCAGACTGCTTTACTTGCGAAGGGTCTTTAAAACTCATCCAGTGCCACCCGTGCCGTGGCAGGGACACCTCCCACCGTCCCAGGGTGCTCCAAGCCCCGTCCAACCTGGCCTGGGACACTTCCAGGGATCCAGGGGCAGCCACAGCTGCTCTGGGCACCCTGTGCCAGGGCCTCTCCACCCTCACAGGGAACAATTCCCTCCTAGTATCCCACCTATCCCTGCCCTCTTTCAGCCCATGCCTGCATCCATGCCCCTGCCCATGCTCCTGGCCATACACCTGTCCCTGCCTCCCTCCCTCCACCAGCTCTGAAGTGTCCAGCTGGCGTGAGCTCATTGCCACTGTCCCCACTGCCAATCTGTCTGCAACAACCAAACCTGCACTGGGATCCTGCAGGAAGTAAATCCTCCTGTTTGGAGCAGCAATGTGACAGCAATCCTTGCTGCCTCCAAGTACACACATCCCTCATTGCAAAGGTAAGAATGATGATTTGCTGCTTAAAATGCCTTTTTCTTCTGTGTTTCAAAGGCAACTAACAGTGAAAAAGCACCCAGAAGACAGGAGAATAAATTGATATTTAAGACCTTCACATTGAAAAAAAACCATACACCATTGCAGGTGATATTTTTATTTCTCATTAGTGGGCTGTTTGTATTTACTACAAATTCTAAAAACAGAAGAATAGTTAGAGTCAACACTGGGTGAAACCCCTGCACTGTCGCTTTTACTGAGGCTTCCTCTACACATATTCAGTTCAGGATAATATGATTTAGTGGCAAATTAAAAATAAATTAGGATATTCCCTCTCATTAATGTTTTTTATTGAAATGATCAGTGTATTTATAATTTGCTTGCACAATTATTAGGATGATTCCTGAAATGAATACATAACAGGTAGGCAGCGATAAAGAATTGAACATATTGAAGCACTGTGAATGAAAGGATGCAGGGAGACCTGAGAGCCCCTTGCAGGGCCTAAAGAGGCTCCAAGAGAGCTGGAGAGGGACTGGGACAAGGGCCTGGAGTGACAGGACAAGGGGGAATGGCTTTCCACTGCCAGAAGGGAGGGTTAGATGGGATATTGGGAAGGAATCGTTCCCTGTGAGGGANCCTTCCCTGTGAGGGAGGTGAGGCCCTGGCACAGGGTGCCCAGAGAAGCTGTGGCTGCCCCTGGATCCCTGGGAGTGTCCAAGGCCAGGCTGGACGGGGCTTGGAGCACCCTGGGACAGTGGGAGGTGTCCCTGCCATGGCAGGGAGTGGAATGAGGTGGTCTTGAGGTCCCTTTCAACACAAACCATTCTTGAATTCTCTAAGATGTCAAACAGATCCCTCCCTGCTCTCTGCCCTTGGGACAGGTGGCTCCCGCAGGGCAGCTCTGTACAACCAACACATGGATGAAATCTCAAAAGCTGCTCTCAGTTCAGTGGCTGCCCGGACTGACACGGCCACGTGAAGGTTGCACAGTCCTCTCACACTGACCCTGCAGCCTCGGGACTCCTGATTATCACATGGACTCAGAATGAATGGAAAAATCCATGGCCTGTGCAGGCGGGACACGGAGTCCTGCGCCCAGCGGGCTCCAGCACAGCAGCACCCCGGTACAGAAATCCACTGCCCTGAGGAGGCAAATGCACAGGACAGTGACAGCTGTCTTTGGAAGCAAATGATTAATGTGGGATGAGGCACTGGAGTTTGAAATGTGCCTCTGCGAAGCTGAGGCTCCAGGCATTCAGCAGAAGATTGGCTTCACCTCTCCGGACTGCTGCCTGTGGATCACGGCCGTGCCCACAGCTCTGCAGGGCAGGCCTCAGGGAGATCCCGTGGGATTAAAACCTCTGCCACTCCTCTCCCATTTCATCTTCTTAAATTAACACCAAATACATTATGGATTTCTATTGAACTTGAGAAACTGAGAAACAGCTCAGAAAATTTTTATGGCAAAAGAAATTTCCCATCAACATCCCCAGAACCCCCTGAGCCCCTCCATAAGCAGTTCAGAGTCTCCTCTGGGGGTAGTGATGCAGGAATGGAGTTGTCACCTGTGAAGGATGGTGCCACTGTGTGTCACTGCATGTGCTCCAGACAGGCAGCCTGCCTTGGGATCTGGGGACACTGTCACTGGGCTTAGAGCACACCTAAATGACAATGCAGAAATGCAAGAGGTGACATGAGGTTCACAAGTTTACCTGTGTCTGTTCCTGAGCAGGGAAGCCCTGATGGCCTTCCAGCAGGGCTGCCATGTCTGCTGAGCCATGTGCCAGGCCATGGGAACTTCTCCCAGGGTGGGTTGGACAGGTCACAAAGGACCACCCCGACTCTGTGCCCCTCCCTGTGTCAGTGCCCGCTGGTGGGTGTTCTGTGGCAGGGCCAGTTGAGCCAATCCCCGGGGGTTCCTGGGGTCTCCTCCCCACCTGGGTTACCCGCACTGGGTCACACACGGCTCCTCCCAACCTTGTCCTGGGGATCTGACATGTCCCACGAGGATCCCTACGGGTGCTGACAGCTCGGGGAGGTGGCCCTCAGGCCAGTCCAGGCTGTCCGTCCACGTCCACCTGCGCTCCTGCTCCCCAAGCCCCCAACACCGCAGCAAAGGTCGGTGCCCGCACGGCCCCGCAGCTCCTCATGGAGCCGTGCTCTGGGGACACCAGAGCCACAGCCTTTGTGGGAAATGGGTCACAATGCCCTTTGTTTACTGACTTCTACTCCTATTCCTCCTATTGCTTTGATGGGAAGAGGCTTTTCATAAATTTAGGTGGGAGTTTTTCAGGGTTGGTGGAGTATTAGACTATGGAAAGTGACTGATAAAGTGTATTTCAGTGTGTAACTGTGGCGTGTCCCCAGCATAACTCTGAATGTCAGAGGCTGTGGCAGAGCACTGCATCTCTCCCTGTGTAATAGGCAGGAAAAATGCCTGCAGTCCTTGGGGCTTAAAATCCCATCTCTTCCTGCAAGGCCTCGTGTAGCTCAGGGCAATCCTTCTCCTGTCTCTCCAGAGACGGGCAGTTGTGTACGGTCCTTTCCTACGATGCTTGAGCAAGTGTTTATGGAGAAAAAGAGCACAGTATAAAACGAAAAGGTTAAAAAAATAGCCACAGGGTCTGATCTCCTTGTAAAGGTGAAGATCATGGCATGTTTTACTTCTGGCTTGTACTTTTTTTAAAGATAAGGCTGCATGGATGAGGTTATAAAGCATGAAAAGCATTTCTAAGAAATACTGATTTAAATGTGATGGCAAAACATTTAAGTGAATAAACAATCCTGCATGGCTTATTGCATGACATAGCTATTAAGAAAAGAGAAAATGTGGAATAATCTATGAAAAGAATATGACACATACTCTCAGATGGAAATGATAATAGCAAAATAGCACATTTACATTTTATTTGCAGATTTTTGTATATAAGATTAATAGGCTATTGGTGAATTATTTCAACTATTACATTTAATATGAATCCTTACAATCAATAAAGAGTGAGGACAAAAAGGCACTGCTACTGTACAGCAAGTGAGAACATTGCTGTAATTTGCCCGGGAAGTCTGAAGACATGATTTTTCCTTCCCTGCCCAAGGAGGGTTTCTGTTGGTCCAAAAGCTTCCTCAGGGCCAGGGGATCCCCTCTGCAGGGGTCTGTGGGGGCTCAGCCCATGGAGCAGAGGGAAGAGCCCCAGCTCCTCGTGCACAGCACTGTGGGGTTGGTGCAGGAGCCTCCAAAGTGGCCGTGGTGTGGCTGACTGCTCCTCACCAACAGTGGTGGAAAATGGGTTCCTGGTGAGCAGCGCCAGCATCTCTGGAGGAGGGTAATTTCACTCCAGGATTTGCTGTAATAGCCTCCAAAGATTGCCTGAGACCAGGAGTAGATGAAAATTTGAAAGTAGTTAAGAGACAACCTGAGGCAACAACATTCCTCTGCCTGCCAACAGATCTGCTCCACATCAGCCCCCCGTGGGAAGCAGCCCCACAGCGGTGCCCTTGGCTCAGCGCCATCCCCAGGTCCCATCCTCCTCCCCTCCCACCCCACAGGACATTCTGCCTCTGCTCTGCCGCCCACAGCCTCCCATCCTGGCAGGGAACAGAGAGGGAAAATTGTTCCAGGAGTGTAAACTCAGTGCTCAGTCATAACCAGAGGCGAAGTCAGAGGATGCAGGGAGCTGAGCCCACTGCTCCCTGTGAGCATTTCTCAGGATCTGCAAAAAGCAGCAGGTGGGTGGGGGGTATTCGTAGCCACCAGTATAAAAAGGAGAAAAAGCAGAAAGTCCTCATAGGAATACTTGGAATCTCTTATAAGGACAGGGCTCAGGCAGCTGGGGCAGGTGTTTGCAGGAGCACCTGTGCCTTAGGGATACTGGGGCAGGTAACGCTGACTGAGCTCCCTGTGCTGGACTGCATCTCATCACTATGAAACACCAGGAATATCACATTTGAAATGCAAAAGACTAACCAACCCCCTTCAAACGTAGCAGAGCAGAAGCAGGATTTCTTCCCCTTATTTGTACAACAATCAGAGGAAGAAGATGAGCACACACACACCAAAGGGGCACATCAAGGCATCTGCCCCAATCTCCCCAGCTGTAAATCTCGGAGCGTGTGATCCCGGCCCTCAGGTGAACACACAGCTCTGACCACAGAGCACAGAGCAGCGTGTCGTGGCTGAGTGAAGGCTGGCAGAGCAATCTCAGCCGCTGGTTTAGGAAGTGGCATTCCCAGATGTGTTTGCCTCTGACAAACTGTAAAGCTTTGTTTACCTGCCCTATGGAAAAGTGAAGTAACGGGGTAATTTTTATTTTACTTTTGCTGTCATTATTTTATTTGCAGTGCCAGAGTTGAGGGGCTGGATTTATGGAAAGAACTTATGAAGCTTTGGGCTGCCATCAGCAGCCTTCAAGGCCATGCAGCGACTCTGAGTGCTGGGCAGAGGCTCTGCTGTTTCCATGGAGGTTTGGCACAACCTTCCTTCAACCCAATGGGAAGTCCTTAGGTCACTAATTCAGATACCGAAAGTATTGGTATCTCCTGGGACACAGTTCTTTTCTAGATATACAGCTTGTATCATCAATTAAGTGATTTCCTTGTTTAGATCTTGTTGTGAAATGTCCTCAACCGTGAAATGGCTTTTCCTGGAGAAAGATTTGTGCCCAATTAAAGACACCAATACTCTCAGTGGGCAACAAATTAACTTGTAAGGCTTCTCTGGGGGGTGGGGCCCTGGAAGCATGGTGTCTCCAGAGAGAATTCGCCTTGATCCGGACAACAGCTCAGGCTAAAGTCTGTGAGAACGTTGTGCTCCATAGGGCAGCACCCTGGGCAGGGCAGGAGCCAGCTCCAATACCCACTGCAACCATGCAGGAAAACCAGGCACTGGCTGGGAGGGAGGGAAGGCATGGGAGAAGGGCAAGGGGTGCCTGGCAGCACCTGCTTCCCTGGGCATTGCTGGAATTTGGGAGAAGCTGATGAAGGGCGGTGGGGGAGCACATGGGCTGTGCCAGCCGTGGTGCAGGGATGGCAGGGAAAGCAGCACAGGCAGGGGGACGTCTTGGTGCCCACCAGCTGCATCACCCGCCTCCCCACAGGTCCCTCTGCCACCCTTCCCAGCCCTGGCTTTGGGTTGTTCTCTCGCCCAGTGCCCTCTGCAGGTGCCAAAACACAGCAACAGCAGCCAGTAGTGTCTGCTTTTGCATCCAAGGACAATTTGCCTACCAGCCTTATTGCAGACCAAGGGCAGAAGAGGTGGAAATCCACGCGGTTTAGGCGAGAGGGGCTCTCCGAAGCCCCCAGGGCTCTGCAGGCCGAGAGCAGCAGTGACCAGTGCTGTACACGGGCGTGGGGGTGGCACCGCTCCCTCCCCGCGCTGAGCCACAGCTGCCAGAGAGGGAGACGATGGTGCTCCAGTCCCCGTGTCCTTGTGCCAGGGGTAGTTACTGGGGATTGCTTCCAGAGAAAGAGCCTGGTCAGCAGCTGCCACTCGCTGTGTCCCCATGCCCCTAATTGGTTTCACAGGTACCCCTCACAAAATTACCTGTCACCGACACAGGGAGTCAAAATGGGTGAAACTTTTGCAGCTAGAAGGAGTGTGACGGATTGCCAGCTTCCCTGGGCCGCGCACTCACCCAAAGGATCTGTGCCTTTCCTGGCAATTTAGAACAATTACCCTTGCCTGTAACCTACATTTTCCATGCGTTCTGACTCCTGCCTTGTGGTGGAAGGAGCAGTGAGCTTTCAATCTAAAATGAAATCATTTCTCAGTGTAATCTTCACACGTGACTGGTGTGCGTGTTTGTGATGGACAGATGCTCCTGCACTCATTTCCAGCCTCGCCATGGGGGCCATCCCTGCCCTCTGAGCTGTGAGTTGGGAAGGGGAGCATCCTGCTGCTGGCACAGCTGTGTTTTTGCTTTGGCTGAGTGGCTGAGGGGGTTTGTAAGGTGGACAAGCAGGACCTCAGCACTGTGGACAGTCCCGTCCAGGGCACTGGGAGGTCCTGGGGCTCCCCACGGCTCTGCTGGCTGCCATGGCACCGCCCGGACAAGGAGCTGCCGAGGCTGCTGAGCACTTCCCTGCTGCCCCTGGAAAGTGCCTCACCTTGTCCTGGAAAGTGATGTGTCCTTTGGTGTGAGGGGCTGGGAAATGGTCTCTTGGACGGGGGAAGGGGAGGAAGAAAAAGGAAAGCAAAGTGAGACTGCAGTTCTGAGCTTTGAGCCATCCTGCAAAGGGAAATAAAAGCCAGGATGAACATTCCCGGGCTGGTAATGGTGTTCCTGCAGAGAGGGGAGTCTCCAGCAGTGCGGGAGGAAGGGTGGGGAGAGACCGTCAGTCGAGG
The DNA here is from genome assembly GCA_013400975.1 of Atrichornis clamosus. Taxonomy (NCBI): domain Eukaryota; kingdom Metazoa; phylum Chordata; class Aves; order Passeriformes; family Menuridae; genus Atrichornis; species Atrichornis clamosus. Next base: position 11,177 of record WBMZ01011562.1, read on the forward strand.
AGGCTGATTTGAAAATTTTCAATCAGTACTACAGGCTGTCAGCACAATCCAACTTGTTTCTTTCAAAAGCATCAGCAAGACAATTATAGAATTTAACACAACCCTACAAATGTTTGGGTGACGCTCCAATCACAAGGGATCAGGAATTTTTATTTGTTTGTTTGTTTGTTTGCTTATTTATTACCACACCACCTCTCTCTCCCTTTGAGTCAGGGGAGCCAGATGGCAGCACTTAGAGAAAGTCAACAGCGGCACTTTGGGGAAATAAAGTGTGTTCATTTAAAAATAAATAAATAATCCGTGCAGTCCATTAACCAGAGCTCAAGGCAAACAGCCTTAATGGTTTTCTTAGTTAAAAGGAAAAGACCATTTTGGAGTCCTGGCAGATTCTGAGATACACCTGCTCGGGAAGCACAGTTGTCACCCCACTTCTCTGCCTGCGAGTGCACCCAAAACACCCACAAGAGTGACCTGACCTTCTGCGCATGTGAGGCTGCAGGGAGGCATTGCCTGGGTCCGAGCTAGCACCGGTGTGTCTGAGACAGAGGAGGAGGATGGTGGTGGTAATTAATTAAATAAATAGTTAGGTACCGACATACATAAATAAATAAACAACCGAGTCTGTGTAGGACCCCGAAGTATGTGCATGGAGATCAAAATCCTGGACATTTGGCCAAGCTGAAAGCTCTGTTCAGACAGGATATTATCCTTCTCCTCTCCTGGGGCCAAAGCGTTTTGATTGGGAGACACCACACTGCTGCAATTACTCCAGAGTATTGGGAGCAAATCATAGCAGGGAACGCGGAGAAAACCCCGTTGGCCACAGCTGTTCTTTTTCCTGAAGCCCATTTGCATGTGAGCGGTGGATGGAAACGTTCTCCCTGCAGAGCCTCTGTGCTGGAGGCGCAGCTCTCAGTGGGTGACCCGCTCCTGCCTGACCCCTGCCAGCACCCCGCAGGATTCCACCTGGCTTCGCACCCACCACGTGCCCTGCAGCCTGAGTGTCTCCTGCTCAGACACCAGGAGAGGAGGGCGATGGGGCCACAGTCAGAAGCTTTCGCTGCTGTTCGTGGCCAGAGGCCCCGTGCTGGAGGACCTGGTGATGCTTGGCTGGATGGAGCCATTTTCCCGCAGAGTTGAGGGCCAGCACGTGAAAGGCAGGATGAGGGCTTGAGCAGGGAAATGAGCAGGGGAGGTTCCAGCGAGTTAAACTTGTTAAACTTGAAAATAATATTATCTGTGATAATAATTGTTTTGGAAAAGCCAGATGGTTTGGTTTGAAGGAGACATCAAAGAACTCCAGTTTGAAAGCTGAAGTTAAAGAAGTTTTCCCTATGTGTGGGGTTTTTTGGAAATCTTGCTTTTTACCTTGACGCAGTTCAAACACTCCCCTTTATTTTTTGTAGCAATAATTTCGTTCTCATTCAAAATGAAAACTGCTGAGTTTGAAGCCCCTGGCGGCCCAAAGGCTGTTGCCTTCTCCCAGATGGACACTACAGAGATGTGTTTGTTGCCACAGTTGCTATGGCTGTGTCGTGCTGTGATGGCTTCACCCACGAGCCTTCACTCCTGGGGGCTCTGAGGAGGATCCCCCAAGGAGGGCAGAGCTGTGTCTGCAGCACAGGGGCAGGAAGAGAAAGAGGAACAGCAGCAGGGATCTGTCAGCAACAACATTCTGCCTCAAATTCCTCAGAAACTTCTTTCTCCCATTGCCAATGGATGCATTTTCTGTTCTGCCCTATGACTTTTAATGTATCATTGAACTTACTTTTATAATGAATGTTATGTGGTTTAAATATTTTACTGTCTCACATCTTGCTCTGAACATTTGTATGGGTTTTGCTCTTGTTTCTGGTGAGAGGTCTGATTTCCTGTGGATAATGTCTCTTCTGATTCTCTTCATATTTTCGTTTTATGCCACTGTGAGAATCAAGTGCTTTTGCTGTTAATATGAGCCTGTCATTAGACTTTCCCAAGACTAATTAATTAATAACTGAGCTGGCTAGATGGATTAAATAAATTGAGCACCACCACCCCACCAAAGCCAGAACACTCAATAAAATTCACAGGAATTCCAAAGGTTTTTGGAACTTTTCACTTGTACATTTTAGCTTCCAGCCGTGCCCTAAGCGTGACTCCGAAGCAACCATGGCAGAGCTCCTCAGGAGGGATTTCCGGACTGTTAGTGGAGAGTCCACAGGCTCTCAGGAAAAAACCAGAACGAAATCCTCTGTGGGTGCTTGAGCAAACCCAGCACAAGCCTCCTGTGAGCTTTGCTGTCCCCAGGCCGTGACGGAGACGAGCCCGAGGGGGCTGTGTCCCGGGCAGGACGCTGCTGCCCCGCAGGGATGCTCGCTGCCAGCGGCTCCCGTGTGCCCGTGGTGTCGGCACAGGTGAGCTCCAGGCTCAGCAGTCCTGCTCAGCATTGGTCTCCGGGGTTCAATAAAAGGTGAACAACTTTCTGAGAGTTTCCTGAGCTGAGTCGGCTTCACAGGGCACAGCAGGAGCACGGGGAAGCCTGGGAGCCCAGAGCTGGGCAGGAGGGAGGAGAGGGGCTGGGACAGCCTGGGCAGGCTGGGGCGGTGCTGCACTGGTGGGACCGTGTCCAGCTCAGTCCCTGAGCGCTGGCACCAAGAGGGATGTCTGCCCTCAGAGCCTCCAAGAGAATGGTCAGTGTCCCTTCAGTGTCCTTCCAGCACCAGGCTTGGTTTGACACCTTTCCTGCTGAGCCTTACCTGTGTCCAGTTCACCACAGGTTTAACACCGGTCCAGGGACCTGACAGACACTGAGCTGGAAAGCTCAGCCACATTTCAGATGGTCTAAGGAAGAATGTCACCTTGTCCTACACGCCTGCCCCTTTGCTGGTCCCCGTCCATCACGGCAGAAGGAAGGGTACTGGTGAGGACATCCGAAACCAGAACACCTTCCAAAGAAGCTCCTTCCTCTCCTGGTTTTCACGGCTCAGTCCTGGGCAGCAACAGGTCGAGGGGAAATGGCCCCAAATTGTACCAGGGGAGGTTTAGGTTGGATATCAGGGAAACTTTCCTCAATGGAGGAGTTGTCCAGCCCTGGCACAGCTGCCCAGGGCAGGGCTGGAGTCCCCATCCCTGGAGGGATTTAAAAGCCCTGTGGATGTGGCACTTGGGGACAGGGGCAGTGGTGGCCTTGGCCGTGCTCAGTGATGGTCTTAAAAAGCCTTTTCCAACCTAAATGTTTTTATGATTCTGTGATTCAACCCTGCCCACATCACCCCTGCCATTGCCAGCAGCAGCTCCCAGGAAACATCGGAGGCAGTGGAGATATCCAGCACTTCTCTCTCATACACATAAAAATATTGCTTCCTCTTCCAATAGCAAAATTAAAGAAAATCAAGTTTCTGTGAAAACCTCACAAAGAGAATGATGAAAATCACAGAAAACTCATTAGAAAACACATTAGAAAACAAATCTTCTTCAGCCTCATCTGCATTTAACATTTTAAACTTAGTATATTTAATATGGTTAAGGGCACAGTTCATTTAGATTTAAGGTAAACACTTTACTAAATATCAAACATTAATAGAATTTTTGTAAAAATATTGGTTAGATCCTACTTGCAGAGTATGTTTCTTTATAGATAAAGGTGCAAGCCTTGATATGCATAATTAGTCTGTAGAAAGTTTTAAATGATGAAGCAATTGAAAAAATGTATCAAGTTAAATAATTATATATAAAATAAAATTAAAGAAATGAATGGTTCATTATCTCTTTTAAAAGCTTTTTTTTCCTCCAGAAATGAACGTGTTTGACCTTATCTGCACCCTGGTAGGAATAAAGTGCTCTTGCTCTCATCCCTGACACATGGCTTCTCTTCCAGCTCCACAGATCTCCGTGAGGGAGCAGTGGAAAGGATGTTTATAATGCCAAGGTCGGATTTAAGGAGTTTGTGTGTGTGTGTGTGCTGCTTCCCCTGCGAGCGAGCTTTAAACCTCCTGTGATCACACAGAATACTCCAACCCACTCTGCCATATTTCTGCTGTAAATGGAAACCAGTCCCTCCCTGCAAGCTTATTCCTTCGCTTCTCAAACAAAACAGACATGACTTGAGGGTAGAAAGCACCCCAAAAATGCCACTAGTGAGTGGAAAGGGGAGTGTGAGGGGTGCTGGGGTCAGATGATGCTTCCTGCAGGCTCGGCCCTCATCCTCTGCCTGACTCAGCACTCACATTCAAGTTCAGAACCAGGGGAGCATCAGTGCTGCAGGCAGGAAGCTGGGAAAATGTTCAAATAACCATCTCAGGAGGAGAGTTTAGGAAATAATCTTGTTCAATTAAAAAAAAAAAAAGTCTTCCAAGCAGCAATGAAAGCTTCCTCTGGAAAATCAGTTTTCTTCCTTTTTACAGCAGAAGAGAAACTTGGAAGCATTGGAGCTGTGGTCACTTGAACTGACTTTGATGTCCACCCTGCCCTCAGTGGGACATCGGGATGGAGACCCCACAAGTCCTCTCCTTCCTACACTATTCCCCCACTCTGTGGCTGCACGCCTGTCCATCCCAGCAAGGCCAAGGGGAGGGCAGGATCTCAGCAGGGATCCCGTTGGGCCCTTTTCAGGTGCAGCTGGGCAGGGTGCTGGGCCACCCCGTCCGGGCTGTGCTTTGGCCAGGGAAGGTTGGACCAGAAGATCCCTGAAGTCCCTTCCCACCTGGGAGTCTGTGATCCTCTGATTTCTCGAGCGACAGCAACTTCAGTTCCAATTCCATGTTCTGTTTCTTTTGGAGTGAGAAGCAGAGAATTTTTTGGGAGGTGAAGGTTTCAGTCTCTTAGAAAAACAGAGATTATTTTGAAATAAAAAACTAAAAGAATCTCGTGCTTCTGTCATAGGATACAATAAAATTTCAGCTTTTTTCTCTCATCCTGCAAGCTCTTCTGTGTTTGCTGTTATTTTATCCAATTACGAACAAGGATCAGTCTGATAAGTACTAGCATTTCTTTGGGAAAAGATGGCTTTAATTACCGGTTATCTGCAGATTTAGGGTCCTGTGTACTCAAATTATCTCACCTACCTTTTTAGGGGCCCTTCTCCTGGCCAGCCCGTTTTCTGCCTGGAGGTCTGTCCCTGCTCCATGCCCACACTGAGAGAGAAGCCACGTCTCTCACTTGTCTTCTTCTCCCAGCCCCATATTACAATTCTCTTGCAAGTTCTGTCTAGCCAAAAAAACCTGTTTTACTGAAAATCTCTTAAAACTCCTCTTGCAGGGACCTCTTAAGATGAACTAAATTACTGTGCTTTTTCTATGCTTCTGCCAGTTTATCCATAAAAATCTGCTTGTGTGTATTATCTCTCCATGTTTCCTTTCTGCTTTGCGTCTGGTCCTTCTGCAGAGCTGCACGGGAGGGAATCCTCTGTCCCCAGGAGCTCTGGGCCACTGTAAGGACACACAACCCAGGTCTGATGGCTCCCTGCATCCCTGGGATGCAATCCCCAGTCTTCCTGCAGCTGTGGTGGATTGATGGGAAGATGTGATGTCTGGAGACAAGCACAACCGCGGAAGGTGAGAGCAGGATGGACGTTGCACATCCATGGAGCTCTGTGCAGCCGGTGCTGTTGGGATTTGCTGCTGCAGTTCTCACCTGCAATAACTCCTCTACACGTGCTGGAGATGAGATTCCTGTGGTTCACCTTCTTTCTCCCGGTTTGCTTTGAGGACAGCGGTGTCCTTGGAAGGTCCCTCCCTGCTCCTCTCTGTTGTGCCTCCCCCCCACAATGCCTCGTCAGAGCCAGGCCAGTGCAGGGGATGTGGCCAAAGCTCAAAATGAACCCCCACCCTGGGGTGACTTCCTGCTCCTGAGGGTGGGCTGGGCGTTCTGTCTTTGTCGCCGTGGTTATTGCATTTAATTCATGGCTGATGCTGCTCCTGTGCCGAGCACGCGCTGCGCTGATCTGTCCGTGCCCGCGGTGGCTGAGCCGGTCACGCAGCCTTGGCAGGGCTGGGTCAGAGCCCGCTCTGCCACGGCTGTTCCAGTGATGTGCTGAGTCCTGGCAGCCGCTGCCGTTCGCGCAGGATCTTCCCCGAGCACCGTGCAGCCCTCGCAGGCCAAGCTCCTGCAGAGCTGGCTTCCAGCTCCAGCTCCCATGTCTCTGCAAATACTGCCTTGTCTTTGCCACTGTGATCCGCGGTGCCTGACTTTCGGATCCAGGCAAAGAGCTGGGTGGGTGCTGCAGGTTCCAGGAGTTGTGGTGGGGCAGCTGAGCCGCAGGGCTTGAACAGCATTGGGAAGCCCAGGAATCTCTCTGTTCCATGCTGCCCTTTTCAGCCCAGCATCAGGACAAGCCCTTGTGCTGAGGTCCCGCCTGCCACCTCCCCCTGCCCTGGCTGCGGCAGCGCCGTGTGCTCAGGGCTGTCCCACGGCCCAGTGCCCGCCGCCACCCCCGGCTCCGGCGATGGACATTCTGCAGCTGGGCACTGGACTGCTTTCCCGAGCGGTGCGGAGGTGCTGTGTGCTTCACCTGTGCTTCAGTTACGCCACTGCCTTTCCCCACTGGCTTTATATGATCAGTCAGACCGGTTTCCCTGTGTTTGTTTGGAGTTTGACACTATGAAGTGCTGATCCATCAATGTTTCATCTGTCTCTGTAAAAGCTGCTTTAGGTATTGACTGTCCCTGGGTTACTCACTTGGTGCTTATCTCAGTAAATCCTTCACTTGTGCCATGGAAGTAAAAAACTTTGATATTTGGATGAAAATACTTTTGTTTAGAAAACCATTGCGATTTACTGCTCAAACAGGCTTTCTCGGTTCCTATTTAAATTTATGACTCCTTTCTAGAAGTGCCTTCTGGGGACATTTCTGTCTCTTTCAGTGCATCTTCATGCTCTGAATACATAATTTAGTATGAGATCCTTCTCGATGATATTCCCCCAGCAGCTGGGGAATTGAAGATGCTTGCAAAGATTTGAGGTTGAAATGTTTAACTGTCATTAATTTGCAGATTACAGTCAGAGAGCTTTGTAGATTGTAATGTGTGATGCAATTACACTCTGCTAATGTAATATGTCTAATTTTTTGAATAGATGATTTGTTTTCATATTTTCAGTGCTCAAAGAGAAGGAGATTTATAATCCAAAATGCTAACTCAGGTGGGATAATTTACTCCTGTGGTTACAGTGGGAACATCCTCTGCCCAGACTTTCCTGTTTGCTGGATTTCACTTGGTCAAGCAGAGAGAATGAGTCTCTGTGTTCTATGTTAACAGGGTGTTTTATTATTTAGAGGCACAATCCTATCTCTGCTGGCAGGAATACTTTAATATCACAGACTGGTTTGGGTTGGAAGGGACCTTAAAGACCATTCAGTTCCAACCTCCTGCTGATGCATACATTGCATCAATCTCTGTTACAAACCACAAATACTTTCACTCACATTAACTTGCATAAAACAAAAAATGCAAAGTGATCTAATTGATGTCTTATACATAGCAGCTATACTATAAACTCTCAGATGTGGCTGCACTAAGAACTCGGAGTGTAACCAGTGCTGCCAGAGAGCCCCACACCAGTCCAGTGGCTGGGGGGTCTCTGGTTCCTGACATGGATGATGTGCTGGTTTCTCTCCCACCTGACCACATGCTCAGTGGAGGAATCACTGGCTTTGTTCTGTTGGATCTGATCCCTGTCCTTTGAGGTGTTTGTCAAAACCAGGATAAAGACTTGGCAGGGAAATGATTCACTGACTGTGGCTGTGAAGAGACCGTGCTGTGCGCTGGCAGTGAAACTCTTCCAAGGACACGACTTGTAATTTAGAGAAGCACCAGAGCTGAGAACTTAGAAATGCACCATTTTTGAAAGCTTTTATCCTAAACCAATTTTCTTCTTTGACAGAGGGGCTGCCTTGTACCAGTGGTGCTGGGCAGGAGGGAACGGCCTCAGCTGCCTCCCCAGAGACACGGGGGATCTTCCAAGCCCTCAAGGAGGCTCAGCCCTTTTTTCCCTTCCTGAGAGTCGTACAACTGCTGGGTGCAGACACAGCTCAACATTAGCATATGGCATTCAGGGCTACCTCTGATTTGCATAAGTTCAGAGATAATTCAATAAATGCCATCACAGCCTCAGAAAAACTTGTTGAGATTTAATTGGATTGAACAATAATTTTATCTGCTGTTCATTGTATTAAATGTTCCAGCAGTGTATTCATTTTTAGTGGAAGGAATTAATTTTGTAATTATTAGCATTGGGTTCCTTTGGACTCTCTGAATATATTACCTGCTCTGTTTGTGTCTTTTAGCATCATTGTGTGCCAGATAGTTCTGGGCTTCGTCTATTGTGCCTATCAAATCCGGTTTGACACCATGCTGGGAATCAATATGCAGTTAAAAAAGGGTTAATTGCTCTGTTTGTCTCTCCCCGTGGCTGCCGGCGAGGATTCCCTGGCACAGGCGGCTGGAGAGGCGGCTGCAGCTGTGCCACATTCCTCTTCACGCCCTTGTCCCCGTGGTGACCCGACCTCCATAGCCGGATTTACGCTTCACCGGCGCGGGATTCGTCCAGGAGCGCCGGGAGGGTGTGCAGGTCCTGTCACAGGGAATGGTGTGCAGGTCCTGTCACAGGGAATGGTGTTCCTGGTCCTGTCACAGGGAATGGTGTGCAGGTCCTGTCACAGGGAATGGTGTGCAGGTCCTGTCACAGGGAATGGTGTTCCTGGTCCTGTCACAGGGAATGGTGTGCAGGTCCTGTCACAGGGAATGGTGTTCCTGGTCCTGTCACAGGGAATGGTGTGCAGGTCCTGTCACAGGGAATGGTGTTCCGGTTCCTGTCACAGGGAATGGTGTGCAGGTCCTGTCACAGGGAATGGTGTTCCTGGTCCTGTCACAGGGAATGGTGTGCAGGTCCTGTCACAGGGAATGGTGTTCCGGTTCCTGTCACAGGGAATGGTGTTCTGGTCCTGTCACAGGGAATGGTGTTCTGGTCCTGTCCAAACTGCTGTCAGTGCTACATGAACAGGGTGATGCTGCGTCGGATGCTCAAACCGATGTGAAAATCCGAAGGGGCTGATGGGCACAGCCCTCACCTGGAAGTGCAGCTTGTGCCTGCTTTTAAGAACGGCTGACAAGTGAGGCAGAGGAGTTTCTCGGTGACCTGCTCAGCGCCTCGGGCCTCAGAGGTGTGGCTGACTCAACAGAGACCCTGGCGTGGGGAATGGCAGATGCTCTTCCCAGGGTCTGGAGCAACTGAAGTGTTGGGACTGCCCAGGTGCAGAGGTTTCTGCTCACCAGCACCGGCCAGGGGCACGGGAGGCTCCTCCTCTCCAATCTCGTGGTAGAGGGAGCTCTCCTGCTGAACTGGTACATCTCAACAGGATCTGTCAGGGACAGGGTTCAAAACATCCCTGGGGAAAAGGGGAGGAGAAGTGATGAGCTTTCCTTATAGCAGCTCAGAGATCTGCAGGGTTGACATAGAATCATGGAATATCCTGAGCTGGAAGGGACCCACAGGATCATCAGCTCCAACCCCTGGCCCTGCACAGACCCCCCAACACCCCCACCCTGCGCATCCCTGGGAGCGTTGTCCAAAGGCTCCTGGAGCTCTGGCAGCCGTGGGGCCGTGCCCATTCCCTGGGGATCTGGTCAGTGCCCAGCACCCTCTGGGGGAGAGCCTTTCCCTGATCTCCAGCCTGACCCTCCTGGCACAGCTCCAGCTCTTTGGGGCAGGTATTTTCAAAAGGGAACCAAAGGAGAGGACCAATTCCTCGTCCCTCGGGTGTGGCAGGGGCTGGGGCCCTCGGCTGGGTCGCTCCCGCCCGGCTGTGCCCCGCAGGCTGCACAGCTCCACGGGAGCTGCTCCCGTCATCACCGAGTGCGAGTGACGATGGATCACTGTGGTTATCATCATGATCACTGTGGTTATCATGATCACACTGTGTGCGGGACTGCAGCTGCCAGAACTGATAATCTTCCGTAATAATCACCTCATACCCAATCTTCTGGAATCGTGGCACCTAACAAGAGATTACCTTTCCACATCCTTTCCCTAACTTTATGGTGGTCCGCAACAATTGTTAATTGCAACTCATAATGTTTAAATATAATTGACTGAATATTTTATACAACAATATTTAAATATTATTAATCAATATTTTAATAGCAAACAATATTTAAAACGTATTCACTGCTACTGCAAATCATCTCAAAGCTAAATGTTGATTTTTCCTTGATGTGAGAGTTTCACCATTTCTGGTTCTGGCAGAAGGAACTACACTGCTGGGAAAGTTCTTCCCCCTGTGAGCCCCGCTTTGTTATTGGTTTGTTATTGTTGTGTTAGTATTTCCATCAAAACATCCTTGAAGGTAAATCACAGCCACTGATGCACCAGTGAGTGTTGAATCCAAAGGTTGTGTGAACAAACACCCCCCAGCACTGGCGCACATTCCTGAACACAAGTGACTCCTCACCCTCTAAACCATAATATTTAACATCACATCATATTTTGGAATGAAAATTCTTCATCTGCTTGGTCAGAAGTCATTATTAATCAGAATTACATTTTTATATTATCTTCTTTTCTTATCCCTATTTAACAGAGAAACTACTGAGGATCACAGTTCTTCCCACGGATTTTCAGGGATAAAATCAGCCAACCCAGGGGAGAGAAGCCATTTGCAGAGTGCAGAGAGAAATGGGAGGCAGCTGCCCAAGCAGTGGTGTTGCAATATCCTCTGTGCCAAAGTCTGCATTACACAGTAATGATATTTAAAAGGGAGATTTAAAGAGAAATTTAAATAAAAGTAAGAGGACCAAGGAGAACAGTTTAGAAAATATAATTTTCAAGCAGATTCCTTGTTTTATGACAGAATTTTGAAGTCTCTGAGAGGATTTGTTTATGTGGCAGAACCTGAGGTACCCACCTGCTGCTTCCCCTGGATCTGCACCAGCCCCAGACAGAGGACAAAAGGGCAGCCTGTGCTTTTCCTCAAATTGCACACTCTGCTTTAGTTTTTTCTTCTCTCTTCTACTAAATCTTTTTCTTTCTCCCTCTCCACCTGCTTCTTCCTTCCCTTCCCTGCTTCCTTCTCCTCCATTAGCTCAGAGGCTTCGCGCACCCGCTCGGCTGCACCTGCTGCTCTGCGGTGCCTTTCCAGGTGTGTTACCTACGGCCCTGCCCCCGGAGCTGCACAGCAGGGGGACCACGAGGAACAAACCTCCGGGAGCAGCACAGAACACACATTTGGTCCTGAGCAGAGCATCTCCCCGCCATGCGGTGACAGGCTCTGGCATCCACTGCGCCAGGGGAATGCTGTGTCCCTCTCTGCCCTCCCTTCCCACGGGGCATCCTGCATCCCCTTCCACACGGAGGGAGCCGAATCTGTGGGAACACCCCAGAACTACCTGCCATCACCTGCAAACTGTCTGTCATCTTCCCCAGCCCGCCGGCTGGCAGGACCTGCACAGCTCAGCGCGCAGGTGACGTCCTCGCAGAGCTGTGAAATCCGAGAGCGTTTGAAGCACAGCTCAGTAAATGCACAGAGCACCGACAGCTACAGATCCAGCTGTTCCAGCTGCTCTCCAGCTGCTGCTCTCGAGAAGCACACACAGACACACTGTCACCGGTCTGGAGTGGCTGATGTCTGCAGAAAGCCTCCCATGCTCCCTGCCCTCCAGCTGTGCCCTCCCTTCCCGTTATGAATCCTGCTCCTTCTGGCAGCAGCTTTTAGGCATGTTTTGGCCTGTCTTGCTCTCCCTCCTGCCTTCCCTGTGGATCCCCTGACTGCCAGCAGCGTGAGGAAGCTCCAGCCCGCACCGTGCAGCATCATTTTCATTCCACTCCTGTCCTCAGATAAGCCGGCGCTTTGGCACGGACTCAACCCAGATCCACCGGGGCAAGGCCCCGGCCCCTCGGCACCTGGCCAGGGCACTGTGCGGTGTCTGAGACATGGAGACCCCCTGGGGGACACGGGGGTGGGGGGGCTGTGGCCGTGCCCGGAGTGCTCTGCCCGTCGGAGCCCACCAACCCCTGGCCCTGCAGCCCCGCTCCAGCACCGTGACCCTTCCGCGAGAATTCTCCATCTGAGGCCCTCTCCCCCAGTCTAGACCAGATGCCTTCATGGTGTAAATATTTGCCCCAAATAATCCTCTATTTAAAAAAGAGCCCTAAAATCTTCTGGAGCTGTACCTGACCCAGAGCACCCCGCGCAGCTCCGGCCGTGCCTGGGACGCCCGGGGAGAGCCGGCGGGCAGAGCCCCTCCGAGGAGAGCAGTCGGTGTGGGAGCTCAGGTGTTTGCACACTCCTACTGGGTTTTTATTTTTATACTTCTGATATCCAGCCATCACTGAAAATACACTGACAGCACTCGTACGGAAATATGGAACACGCACATGGGAATGAATACAAAATAAGTTGGTTAATATCAGTGCTATTACAATGAATACTTAATTAACTCATCATAGCAGCACACTCACAGAGAAGTGTTCTCACTGATGGTAAAGTGCTAAATCTCCAAATGAACACCTACGGACACATGTATGACAGCAATATACAAGGAATCAATTGTCTCACATTTATAAAAAGGAACTCTTTCACATAGGAAAAAAGAAATAAAAAAAAGTAAAGCAAAGCTATTTCTTCTCTGTCTCTGAGCACCTTGGTCTAGGGGAAGGTGTCCCTGCCCATGGCAGGGGGTTGGAATGAGATAGTCTGTAAGGTCCTTTCCAACCCAATCCAGCCTGTGATTCTGTGATTCCATGATTTTAAATTTTTTCTGATGCTATCACCACACCAGCCAAAACCTTGAGAAATTTTGACACAAGAGAAGGAAACAGGGCCCTTCCAAGTATTCAGCTTGTCATGTTGCATTTTCACCTGGGCACTGTACTTTCATTACCAGCCTTACTGGTGGTCTCTAGTCAGCACTTTACTGCCCTGTGTCCACTTAGGACTGTTTCCATAGTGAACTTTGTAAATACCCATATGGAGGATAATTTGGCCTGAAATCTAAATGCAAACTCATAGATCCTGATTATGGGGGCAGGAACCATATGGCAAAACAGGAACTGGGGAACAGGTGCTGAACTGGAGGTATTTCCTGCAGTGCCAGCACCGGTGGGAGAGGAAAAGGGCTCACCCAGCTGGCAGGGAGAGCAACCTCCTCACATATCCACCTCCAAAGGCTGCAGGAAGCAACTGGAAGAGTCATCACTGCTCTACTGGATCCAGAACCTGGGGAAAATAATGCTGAAAGGAAATAGGTGAGTTATCATGTTTCCTCTCTAAAGGGAAAGAATAAAATGTTAATGTACCCCAAAAGGTGCAAACATCACTAAAATAAAGTAAAAATCCCCTTTTTCTCTGCAGAATAAAAGAAACCCCCATTTTTCTCTGCAGCCAGACTGTGCTGTGTGAAGGCAGACGTTTCTGATGGCAGGACAGGTCCCAGCTGCACGATGGCCCTGGGCAGCAGCACCTCACACTTGGGTGCCAGAGCTCTCCAGGGCTGGCGTGGGATGTCAAGCACAAGTGTTTTCCAAAATCTTTCCCAGCTAAACCCTGATTATCTCAAAAGCATTATTTCTTGCTTGGACAATGTTTACAGCCTCGTGAAGCACCAAGGAATTGTTTGTTTCCGGGCTGCTGCTGCAAAGAGCCATTTGCACTCCTGGCTGTGTGCTTGGAGCCAAGCAGGGATCAGCCAGCCTGGAACTCACCCTGGATGTACCCCAGAGCAACAGGGTGATGGTGATGGTGACAGCTTCCACAGGAACACGGCAGTGAGGTCACTGGAGAGCTGCAGTTATTAACCTGATAGGAATTCCTCTGAACTGAGGGAAGAATCGTGTAAGACTTGAGTGAAAAACATGCACTAATAATGTGAAACTTCACTCAGACAAAACCTGAAATCTTAGAATCATAGAATCACAGAACCACAGAATCTCCAGAGTCGGAAGGGACCCACAAGGACCACCAAGTCCAACCCCTGGCCCTGCACAGACCCCCCAACAATCCCCCCCTGTGCATCCCTGGGAGCGTTGTCCAAAGGCTCCTGGAGCTCTGGCAGCCGTGGGGCCGTGCCCATTCCCTGGGGATCTGCTCAGTGCCCAGCACCCTCTGGGGGAGAGCCTTTCCCTGATCTCCATCCTGACCCTCCTGGCACAGCTCCAGCCCTTCCCTGGGCCCTGTCCCTGGTCCCAGAGAGCAGAGGTTGGAGCTGCCCCTCTGCTGTTCCTCGGGAGGAGCTGCAGCCCTCGGGTGAGCTCTGACCTCAGTCTGCTCCAGCTGAACAAACCAAGTGCCCTCAGCCGCTCCTCGTATGGTCCCTTTAGACCCTTCACCATCTTTGTGTCCCTCCTTTGGACAATTTCCAACAGCTTTAGATCTTCCGTATAAGAGACTTCTCCCTGGGGACAGAAGAACATGGAGAACTCATTAACCATGAAGCCATAAAGCAATTAATAGCCCCTCCCTGTGACTGAGTGACCCAGCAAGGAAGGAGATTTCTCAGGACCCGGCTCCTTGTCCCTGGGATGAGCCTCAGGCTGTGCTTTGGGAGGTGACCTCATTGCTGCCAGAGAAATGCAGAAAAGAGGCACAGGGACTGTGTTTGGGGGGACATGGAAGTGCAAGTGAATAAAAAGGAGTTTGTTTCCTATAGCTGGAGCAGCCACAGCCCTTTGCTGCTGCCCCACCACCCCCAGGGTGGGTCTGGGGACTTGAGGTATGCCCTCAGGCTGGGGAGGCTCAGCAAGGAGGGACAGTACCAAGGACAGACAGTGCCATGTGCCATGCCCAGGCAAGAGGTCTGGCTGATGTCACATGGCCTGGCATCCTCTGCATCATTGTCTGTGAGCCCCTTTTTCCTTCTCCTGTTGTCTCTCTCCTTAAAATGTCTCTAATAAAAGACATTTTAATTAAATACCTTACAGGGTCAAACACTTTCCTTGCTGGGACCTACAACAGCATCCATGAACCACTCCCATCCCCAAATCCATCTGCTGTGCTTCCCTTGGACACGATGGGATGTGGTGATGTCTCAGCAGAGTGGTGCTGGTCACCCCTGAGCCCCCAGACGGGGAAGCTGAGGATCCAGGGTGTGTGTTCAGCTCAGTGCTCATCTGTGAGCAGTGGGAAAAGGTCTCCTTTTGGGTTTCTGGCTGCCAGTCAAGCAAAGGAAAGAGAACATGATACCATTTCTCACCCCCAGTATTGCTGTTTATACATGGACTCCAAGAAGAAGACGGGAGCAGCAGATATGGGTTATCAAAGGGACCTGTTCCTCCCTGGCTGCCTGACCTCCCATGAACCATCATTTCTCTGGGCCTAACCTGACCTTTCCAGAAGTGCAAATAATACCCCACCTCGGGCCAGCGTTCACAGGTTTGATTTTCCTGGGCAGCTGGCTCCTGCTGCTCTCGGCTTTTGCCGTACATTTCTTCACATATGTACGATCCGATCCAAGGGAGCATCTCCTGATGACTGACTCTGTAATTTGCCGTTTTCTCCTTGGGAAAAAAACCACTTTACAGATTAACAATCAAGCTAACAGCTTCTGTTGTGGATATGAAAGAACATTACCCTTGTGGCACACTGGAGTCCCACAGTTCTGTGGCTTCATAACCGTGCGACGCTGCCCGTCTGCTGGCAGACAGGCAGGGCAGGCTCTGATGTGGACTCACTTAGATGTTTCTGAAATTAAATTTATTGTTCCTGAGAGAAAAGAAACCTTATTTTTCTCTGTGCCAGATCAGAACCAAAGGTCTGTATTCCTCTAGGTCTTGCAAGCCCTTTATTTTCAGCCTGTTTTAGTTTTGTGGCTTTACGTTTTGGGAGCCCAGTGACCTCAGGGCAGCACAGGGAGAGCCAGTGTGTGGTGAGCTGGGCTGGGGTGGTGGGGAGGCTCCCCGAGGTTCTCTCTGGGGGCTGTGGGCAGAGCTGAGGGCACAGAGCAGGAGGATGGAGCCCTCCCAGCCAGAGCTCTGCCGTGCAGGGACACCTGTCAGCACGTCCTGGCTGGCTGGGCGGCAGTCCTACAGAAACGCCCCTGGGCTGCGTGTCCTGAGGACACGGGCACTGTGAAACCCTGCAGGCGTCTCCAGGCTCTGCCGTCCAGTTGCTCTTACACAGTGCTCCTGTTCCGCGGGGGCAGACGGGGCACAGGCAGCTTTTGCTGCAGCACGGGAGGGAAGTGTGGGCTGCCCAACGCCCTGGGAAAAGCGCCTTTGCCACGCACTGGCATTTCCTGCCCTTCCAAACACTGCTGTTGGGAAGGCAGGTAACGAGAGCCTCTCAGGGGAGCAGGAGCTCTTCCCCTCTGCTCTGTGCTCCAGCCGTGCCCCACAAGTGCTTTGCTGCACCTTCCACTATCCCAGGTTTCTCCAAGCCCTGGCCATCCTGGCCCTGGACACTTGGAGGGATGGGGCAGCCACAGCTTCTTTGGACAATCTGTGCCAGTGCCTCACCAACACCACAGGGAAGAATTTCTTCCCAATATCCTATTTCAATCTACCCTCTTTCAGCTCAAATCTATTAAAATTCATCCCCTCTCGTGTCTCTCTTCCCCCAGCAGGATCAGATACCTTGAGCCATCAGTGCACTGGAAGTCCTGGGCTTCATTCCTGAGCTCTCGGGCCAGGCTCAATACTGCAGCTTTTAGTCCTGAAGCAAACATCACTTCCTTCAGCATGGAGTACTCCGGAGTGCTTTTAGAAAGCTAAACAATCTGATGGAAAGATTTTTCAAGGCATTTTTAAAACTGCTTTTTTGGTTCCTTTAGTGCTGACACATCTCCAGAGGCTGTGTCTCGATGATTTAGTGTCTCCACACATCCTCACGGATGTGGTGCTGTGTCATCCTCCAGAAATCCTGGAAACATCACTTACCTCCAGCTCCCAAACCCGCTGCTCCACAGTCACACCTGCCATTCAAGCTGATGCTGGGCTTAGAGATCCCGAATTCCTCTGAACCATCCTCCAGTTCTCCTACACCTACTTACAGTTGGGTCCTTTCCCATGGGATGTGGGCAGGGTTGGGGCTTGTCATGATCCCTGAGGTTAAAATGAATTTCGTACCCCTGTCCATGCAAATACTGCGAAAAGAATGAAAGGCAACATCAATAGCACTGCAGACAAAATATCTTTAAGAAAGAAATTGACCCCTCTGTGAAGACACGTGCAGGGTATCCACACACATGTCCAAAGGCACACACTTGCCATTCCCCGGTTGCTCACTCATTTTTTCCAGGACAGGCTCCCACAGTGCTGGTGCTCCTGAGGAAGCCTTTCCTTGCCTTCCCCCATGCCCAGGCAGTGCCAGGCTGCGTCGTGCCTGTGACACCCCATTTTGGACAGGCAGGATGCTGCCTGCTGGCCTTCCCATACACTGTCCTGTCCCCCAGCCCCGCGGCCAGAGAGTGGCCGGAGGGGAGGAGCTGCTGGGAGGAGCTGCTGAGAGGAGGCTGCAGCCAGTGCTCAGGGGCTTGGCCCTGGCCACTGTTCCTTTTCTTCCCCCCTTCCTTCCCATACTGATTTGCCCATTTTTCACATGGGCTGTAGGATGCAAATGTGATGGTGGCTGATGATGGGCTGCGTTCCCTAAAGGCTGGAGTGAGGAACAGGATGAGTTTATGGACCCCTGAGCATCCTTTGCTGGTAAAACATCTGCTTTTACCTTCTCTCTGGAGTTTTCCCTTTTCGGCCCCTTTCAGGAAGGGCAGAAGCTCTGCACATCGGATCCCTGCATTCTCCATGGGATCAGGCATTGGCATTTCTGAACTTGGCCTGGGAATGCAGCCGCTGCCCGATGCCTCCCCGTGAGCCCAGCAGTGAGTCAGGAGGCCACAGGCAATGGGTTGGAGGAGAAATGTCTGGCCCTCTGTTGCTCCCCTCTCTCTGGGATGATCAGCTATTGCTGATTCCTGCCAGCTCTCAGCAATGACACTCCATGAAACCAGAGGACAAAGGGGTCTGTGCGGGGAAGAGGCAGAAGAGTTGGAGAAAGCGACCCCAGACCCACCTTTTGTCTCATCCTTCGGGATACACCTCCATCCCTGGAGGTGCTCAAGGCCAGAATTCTATGATTTTGGGAAGAGAAGAGGGATTGGATTCCTACCGCAGGCTTCAGGAAAAGGGGTGGGTGCTGTGGCAGGTACAGGAGTGCTCACTGCAGGAAGCTACCTGCCAAGTGAATTCCAGAGACGGGGTGATCCCTTCTCCCTGCAGACACTGGCCCCAGCCTCTGGAGCAGTCAGGACTCGGCAGTGCTGGCCAAAGGACCCCACTGTGCAGGCACACAGACTGGACTCACCAGCAGCCAGAGGTTCTCCCTGCCAGGGAACACAGATTATTAAACCTCAGCCAGTATTCACTGTGGTTCCTTTCTTTCATCAACTCTCCTCTCCAATATTGTGTTTTCTGTTCTTTTGGGAAAGCAGTGCACTGTTTAATAAGAAGAAGGGGTTGCTTTGGTACACTCCAGGATTGATGATTGACTCAGACTTTTTTAATAATTCAGCTGCAAGACAGACCCTGAGTACCCACAGCACCCAGAGAATGCCCTGGAGGAGAAAACAGATTTGCAAGGTTTTCCTGCTGGGTGCTGGGGGCTGAGGCTGCTTCCAAGGCAGCTGGGAACAAACCCACCTGCCTGTCCTGAAAAAAGGTCATTCCACCTGGGGCTCAGCTCATTTAGCGCCAAAGCAGGGAACAGAGTGAAGCCAGTGAGTGAAATACCCAACACAGAGAGCAGAGGGGGTGAAGACTGATCCCAATGTGTGGAGCGTATCCATCACAATGTGTTTGAACCTGACACTTCCAGAGCCAGGAGATTTCCTTTGAGAGCTGGTTTCTAAATGGAGTTTGGCTTAGGGATGTGTGACCTTTGCAAGCCCACAGAAGCAGGAGAAACCCAGTGTTCTCCCCATGTTCTGCCTTTGCTGATCCCTGGGTTGTTGCAGTTGAGATGATTCTGACCCAAAGCAGACAAAAGACAGGGCAAGGTTCCACTAACAGCCCCCAGTGACACTTCTCGTGAGGAGTTTCCCAAGGAGCAACACAAGGCAGGTCTGGCAAACACCTTTCTCATCAGCAAACCCTTCCCTGGGTGTTAGGCCAGCAGCAGGACGTGAAGATCCTCCTCACAGCTACAGCAGCCGCTCACTGTCCTGGCCCTTGAAGAAAAGCCTCATCCCCCTGCTCTTCCTCAGTCCACGCTCGGGTCCCTCTGCTGAGGGCGTGCATTTCCTGCTGCTCCAGGAGGGGCTGTTAAATACGGGCTTTCAGGATTCTTCTGTAAGGCAACAGGACTTCTGCTGACTCGTGCAGTTTCACATTCACATATTTCCACGAATTTCACAGGCAGGGCAGCCTGCAGGGCTGTGAGCCACAGTGAGGCACGGGAGCAGGATGTCCTGAGGGGCAGGGTCTGAGCTACCCACCACGGACACAGAAATGTTCTTCACAGTGGCTTGGGGATGCCAGCATGTCCTGGTAACCGCGGGGATTAGCAATCTGCAGGCAGCACATGAGGAAAACAAGGATGGATGTTTTGGGAATGCAATGGAGTGGATACATCCTGAAGAATTAGGGGAAAATGATTGTTTTATCTTTTCTGACATTAGCAGCACAGGCACACACACACACACACACACACACCAAAGCCATTAGTTCACAGGAATTTGTTTCTCATCCTAGTTTTTTCACAGGTTTTGAGTTTTTCTTCATGTTCTCTTAAGTCCCTGGCAAAATTTCCCTGGAGTTTAGCAATAAATTAGAGCTTTTATGAATTACACACCTCTGACGCCTCCTTGGAGAAATAAAACATTAGTGGGAATCAGTGCTGTGTTGGAGCAGCCAAGAGCTCTGAGAATTCCTCACTCCATCATCACTCCGGCTGCCAAACACACCCAGTGATCAATACAAGGACTTGTAAATCACCCAAACAGGTGGGTTGTTACCCTTTCTATTGCAATATCTTAAACCTCAGCTTGATGCACTGTTTCTGGCTATGCAATAAAAACAAGGTTACAGCAACCTCAAG
This sequence comes from Atrichornis clamosus, assembly GCA_013400975.1. NCBI lineage: Eukaryota > Metazoa > Chordata > Aves > Passeriformes > Menuridae > Atrichornis > Atrichornis clamosus. Next base: position 31,170 of record WBMZ01011562.1, read on the forward strand.
TCATGGTTATCTGTAGCAAAGGATCACACAGTTTACAGGGCATTAAAAGGTCAAAAATTTTAAATAGCTGTTAGTAAGTACGGAGTTGGTACTCAGGACATTCAGAAAGATGTCAGCCTCAAAGTGCCAGTTGTAATGAACAAGTCTGTGGAGCTGAAGGAGCTGCTCAGTGTGACACAGCCCAGCCTGTCCCATGGCCATTTGTACGTTCTCTTTCGGTTTTCCCCAATAAAGGCTGAAGTTTGGTTGTGAGAGGAACTGCCTGGAAGGTAACAGCACTGCAGCAACTCTGCCAGGGAAGGGAAAGTCTGAAGGAGACAACATTTTTTACTTGTTTCAGGAGCTCCAAAGAAACCCACTGATCCTTTCCATGCTGATGCTGGCCTTCATCCCCACTAAGTGGTGACTCTTCGCCTTCCTGTAGAGCTCTTGTTAAATAAACCTAGGGAAAAAAGAGTCAAAATTAGGCTGTTTTGACAGCCTTTGCATTTTGCTCTGCCTGGTTAGGCTACACTAGGACTGGGTAGTTCTAATCAGTTGTCCCACCTTCAGTACAACACTCTACACCTGCAGTTAAAATATGCACAAGTCCTTCGGGGCTGATCCCAGAACAGCCTTAAATCCAGAAGCCCTACTAGAAAGAGTTGAGCTGACCAGATGAGGAAGCCCAGGTTTGGTGACACAGTAGCAAGGGAGACAGAGGGGCAGGTGGCAGAACAGAACACATCACTGCTTTTGGGAAATACAGATTACAGCAATTAACAGATATTACTGAATAACATCTATGTCTAAAAGAGGTCTGCAAGCATAAAAAGGAATTATTCAGTATTCCACAAGAACACTTTACTGCAATAGCCACACTGATCTAGCACAACAGCGTTTCTACACAACAAGGCAGAGAAAGCAGCAGTATTTTCCTCATTTCCGCTGTTTTGAGCATTATGCAGAGGAGATGTAGTCATGGGTTTGAGAGAAGAAAGACATTTTTTCTGTCATCAGTGACTTGGACAGATGTAGTTTCACAACAACAATGATGTAAGAAAAAAATAGTTTGTGTGTGAGTCCTAGAACTGCTCCAAGTGTTCCCTGACCTATTGTTGGCTTTAACAAACTGACATTTGCGGAGTCCCGAGAAGACATGAGGACAAATCCAACATGTGAAACCAAAACAGACAGCTTGTGCCAGCACTGAGGCAAGGGCTGAGACAGGGAAAGGTGGGTCAGCAAAAACATCCTGGTCCAGCCTTGCTCCCGCTTGGAAGAATCTGGCACTGGTGGTGGAAAGAGCAGTTCCAGCTCCACCCGAGACGAGAGCCGTCCCCATACCCGGACACGCCCATCTGGGATCTGCCCCCAGGATCAGCCTCTGCCAGGTGCAGCAACCTGTGCGGGAGCAGCAGAGCAGCCGCAGGGGAGGGCGCGGTGCGGTGTCCCGGGCGTGCCCGGCCGCAGGGACTCGCATCCCCCGCGGGCGCCACCCGCGCTCCCCGACACCTGTGCCGCCTTTCCCCAGCACACCCAGCGGTTCCCGTGGCTGGGTGTCACACGGCTCTTTGCTGCTGTTCCCCATCACCACGGGTGCAAAGAACACTTCTCCAAAGCCTGCAGCCTCCATGATGTTCAGTGAGTTTTGTGCATTTCAAAATTTCGCCTCCAGTTCTCTCCCTGCTCAGCTGGTTTGATGATTTCTTTAGCTATTTGTACAGACAACTGCACACCCATTCCTTCCACAGCCCCTGCTCAGTCTCTCCTTTCTTTCTCATCCTTCTGACAGCTTTACACGTTCTGCCTTTGCCCCATGATTCCGAGCAGCTCTGAACTTGCTTGTAATCCATGTGCTCCAGGAGCCTGGTTCCTGCCAGAGCGTTGAGCCAAGCTCTCTGTTCACAAGTCTGGTGAACTTCTGGGGAGCTGGGAGGTTCCTGCGTTGCTGGGTTTGTATGGAGACCTGGTGGCAGCTGACAGGTGGAGTTACTCAGCAGGTGTTTCTCCTTATGTGGAAGTGCAAAAATCTCTCTGTGGATCCTCCAGGTTGGTAACGGACATGTCAAAAGGTTTTAGTCACAATCAAAATTCCTGTGATATTTTCAAATATCTAAGGATATTGTTAACAATGTTATCAAGAAGCTGCCATTCAACATATCCTTTCTGGGAGATTCTGTAAGTGAAAGAGTTGCTTTTGTTTTTTGTTTTTAATGAGGGCCCAAGTCTTTGAGCACTGGCAAACATCTCTCCAAGCCTTGCCATGAGCAAGAGTGTCAGCCCAGCTGTGGTGCCCGAGGCTGTACTGGGAACCAGGTTATCATCTGAGGTTCTGGGGTTGTAGAGTGCTTCAGAAACAGCATCAAGAAAAATCAGTGTGGACTACATTTCCCCATGTTCCTCTGGCACAGGCTTGGTCTGAAAAAATTCTCATGGTCCCCTGCATCGCTGCAGGACTTGGTGATGGATTCCTGGAGCTGACGAGACCCATCCTGCCCACTCTCAGCAGTACAGCAAACACAGCCCCTGGTGTCTCCTTCAGTCCAGATCACAGAGAGTTTGAGATGGGTCTGGTCCCTGCACCAGTGCTGTGTGCTCAGGGTCACAGTGACCACCTCAGTCCACAGAGCTGCCAGGTGTATCCCTGTGCTTCCCAGCAAAGGAAACAGCCAAGTATGAATGGGCACAAAGTGGTAAGATTTCATTGCATTCAAGAGGCTGAAAATATCTTTTAAAAAGAAATGTGTCCCAAATGTTTCTTGGACTCTCATTCCTCACACAAACGTTGGCCATGAGACTGCAGGTGTCCTCCAGCACTGCCCCAGGGATGTGCTCAGCACAGTGCGCACAGAGAGGCTGTGGAAGCCCTGGAAGTGTCCAAGGCCAGGTTGGACTGAGCTTGGAGCAGTCTGGGATAGTGGAAGGTGTCCCTGCCCGTGGCAGGGGGTGGGACTGGATCGGTTTTCAGGTCTCTTGCAAGCCCACCCATTCTGTGACTCCGCGCTGTTGCCCTTCACAGGGCTGTGCTGCCGCAGCATCTCTACAGCAGCACCTGACTCATCCGGCCCAGGTCGGGGGCACTGCCTTTGAAACTTGGGCACTGCTTCTGGTTCCTGGTATTTGTGGTGCACAGCTTTCCCCCTGCCCCAGGCACACACAGGACACGGAGCTCACTCAATATCCTGCCAGAGACCAAAGCTCTGGGCAGCTTTTGCTGCTTCTGACCTCACGTGTGAGTCCCTCGGTCTCCCTGGTGGTCAGTGGAGCTCACGAGCCACTGCAGACACCAACCAGCCTCCGCTCAGATGTTCACAGGCAGTCGTGTCCTGCAAGGAATGCTGCAAACACCTTCCACATTCCCTCTCACTGTGCCTCAGCACTGAGCCAGGTCCTCATGGGTTGCCAGGGAATCAGGATGGCCTCGCCTGGGCTTCCCACAGCCCTCGGACAGGAGCTCCTCTTCCTGTGAGGGACTCCTGCACCACCACAGCTTCCACAGGCCTGCATCTATCCTGCCCTCTCCGGATCAAGGAAGGTCCACTGGGAGACAGAGATGGGAATGTTTGTTAGGTAGAAGTCACTTTGTCAGTCGTGATCTTACGCTGACAGCATTGTGTCTGAAAAGCAATTTTAGTTTCAATCACAATGAATAAAATAACAGGTTTAACATTCGGAAAGCTCACTACTGGAAACTTCATAAAACTTAAGGCTAACAAGGCTGAATTATTGCTTGAAAGAGCCAATTTTTTTGTTAAAAGATGCAGATATAAAAAGATGTATAGTATGTAACCCCGTTACAACAGTGAAATACAGCATTGGTATTCTACGCTCTTCTTTTTTGCCTGCATCTCTTCTGTTTCACATATCAGTGCATCCAGCTAAGCACAATGTCATTACCACAGAGCATTTAGCAAAGACACTGCTCTGGGGATGGATTAGGCAGGCTCTGGGAGCCCTCCCCCGCAGATGACACCGACTGCCTGCGTTCCCTAGACCCCAGAAGTACAACAAAAGGAATTACATTTTGATGACTGAAATTTCCGTGTGGGGAGGAAGCCAACAAAAGCCAGTGTGGATAATGTCAGCCTGTGTCTGCACTGATGCACAGCACGGCCGGCGCCCACCTTCCCGACAGCAAGCAGCAGCACTGTTTTATTTATTGGTTCATTTATTGATCAGCTTGGAAGCAGAGTCCTTACCCAGCACCTTCCTGCACGACATCCAAACCTCACCTGAGCCCGGGTCTTGTGCCACATCCCAGCAATGCTGTGTTCTGCACCATAGCACAGAAAAGCTGCTGATGTGCTCCCCAGCACAGGGAAATTCGGAACCCTTGTTATGACTCTGACTTGTCTTTTGGACTGTGGGGAGCACGAGCTCACCAGCCCAGTTTGGTGTACAACTGGTCATCCATTCACGTCAGCAAGGCATGTACAAGTCACATTTTGTTTTCCCCTCTAAACACACAGAGAAATATTGTAGCTGTGAAAACTCGATCTTTATTCTGGAAAAGCCAGGGCTCTGGAGCCTAGTTTGCCCAGAAATGTGCTTAAATATTGATAATTTAATGATGCATTCTTCAGAGTGCCCCATTTTCCCAGAGCCTAATTTTTAAAAGCTGACTCTAAAAGGCATTGAGGGAACTGGAATTGCAGCACTTGGAGCCTCTGACAGAGGACAGATTTTGGTAGCAGCACAGAGTTAATGCTGAAAGGCTCCTCACAGGACCTCCCAGAGCTCTCTGACATTTACTGGCCTCTGGTGTTTTTCATGAGGGCACTTGGACCTGTGCAAAGCCTTTGGCACTGTCCCACTCCATGTCCTTCTCTCTGAAGTGGAGAGACATGGATTGGATGGCTGGACAAAGAAGAAAGAATGATTTCACACAGACAGGGCAGGGTTAGATGGGATATTGGGAAGGAATTCTTGACTCTGAGGGTGGTGAGGCCCTGGCACAGGTTGCCCAGAGAAGCTGTGGCTGCCCCTGGATCCCTGGAAGTGTCCAAGGCCAGCTCTGTCACCTTGAAGGGTTGCCAAGAGCCTCCTGGTAGCAACCAGAAAGAGACACCAAGGGAGGGCGGTGCGCCTGGAGCCTCCTGGCAGAACTCACAGACCCTGGGCCGTGAGGATGCCACTTGCCTCTGCTGAGCATGGATCGGTTGGACACACTCATGGAACCACACATGGAGCAGGAGGAGGAACACCAGCCTCGGGGGGAACCCTCCCCACAACCTCCCAGCCTTGGGAGCCTCAGCCCTCTGCAGGGTGGAAACAGGGCTCCCCGTCAGAGCAGTGATAACCAGCGTCTGGATTTGAGGGTGTGAGCAGGGCTACCTGCCCTTCTGCCTCCATCAGAGCTCTGCTCCCTCTCCCGCGCAGGAGCAGCCCCCTCAGGCTGCCCACCTCAGGGTACAGGTGCCCAGGGGAGCAGCACAGCACCTGCTGCCCAGCAGCCCTGGCCTCTCCTCTGCTCCAGCACCCAAAGGGGGCCGTGGCCCCTGCACCCCTTCTATTGCTCCTCCTGTGCAGTCCGGTGAGCCCACAGGAGTTTTCCATTTGCTTCCCTGCTCCTTGGCAGGAGTTAAGGAGGGGCTGCTGCTGCTCTGGGCGTCACCGGGCTCACCCGCGGCTGGGCCAGGAGAATTTAAGCCGCAGCCCATTGCTGTAGTTACAGACACACTTCTGTAGACTATTGCTTCTAAAAGGTTTCTGTCCATTACCTGGAGCACTGTGAGGTGCCAAAATCGCGTCCTAATTTTTTTATAATATAGATCTGCAGTCTCCCTGGATAGAAGTGCTGTAGTCCTGGCCTTAGCAAATGGAAGTACTTGGATTAAGATGGACTTTTTCTGTTTGTCAAAATACAAAGGTTTGTATGTTTGTGCCTTGTTGCTGGCTTGTTCTCTAAGCCATAGAGTTAATCACAGCTTTGTTTCTTAGACGCTAAAAGCATTCTCATTTTTGAACTCACTTGCTAATGCTTATCATCTACTTGGCTTTTTTGTTTGTTTTATGTGTTGAAGAGGCATAATTTAGACCCAGGGAAACAGGATTGCAAAGGGCGCTTCTGCTGCTGGGGACTGGAATCTCAGCCATTTTGACAGCAAATTTAAACAATAGGTGTGAAAAAGAGCATCCACGAAGTCAGAAGAGACTCTGCCTCAGAACGGCACAGAAATTAGAGACTTTATTTAGGAATTATGTGATAATAGCTTCATGGAAAGAAAAATGTTATTTAAATTAAATACATCTAATGTGCTTATAAAGCAAGAGGTGAATGCTCTTTAAACATTAAAAAACCAAAACAAACAACTTTTTTTTCAGGCAAGACACAAAACATTTTCACTGAAGTGATCAAGATTTATCAGGCTGTGTCAGTGGCCAGCAGCTGCTTGGGATTGTTGGAGGGTGTGGATTTATTTGTTTCTTACAAATGTGTTCTGCTATTTTTTGGCATTCACAAATCAAACTGACATTAGCCTGTAAACAGTAAAGGATGTGTTAGCTAATATAGCTAATAAGCTAATGACTTTCTTGGGTAAACTCTAGAATGGAAACATGATATCCCAGCTTGTATGAGTGTGAAAGCCCTGAAATCCATTGCTTTGGCCTTGAAAAGTAACCATAAATGCTTTGTATTGCAGATCTAAAATTCCTTTAGTTTAGTTCATGTTTCAATCCTGTCACTAATTCAAAGTAAAAACCCAACAAACATAACCAAAAAAGCCCCACTAAGAACAACCCCAAACCCTGAAACACGCCCCAGCACTTCTGCCCACTCCCACCTCATGCACAGTAAGGAATTCAGTTAATCAAGGATGCCGTAAAGAGGAAAAGAAATGATCACTTTTCCATTGTTTTCCCGATAGTTCATTCCACGTGCAGTGTTTGGTGGTTGGAGCTCTGAGCCGGATGCGTGTCCTGCTTTGGCTCCTGGGTGAGATGCTGGTCCTGCTTCAGTCTTGTCCTGGCACTGCTGACCTTGTGCTGGGCACGGAGCCCAGGCTTTGGCCAGCCTGGGCAGCTGACCTTGAACTCCCAGAAACTGCAAACACCCAAGTTACTGTTTTGATTTATTTGTTTTCAACAACTTCAACCACAAAGGGTGGAAGTACTGAAAATACACCCTGGTGTTGTTTGCACCAGGTTGGTTTAAGGCAGCGCTGCCGACGCCGCTGCCCCCGTCCCACAGCCCCAGCACAGGGCGGCTGGGGAGGCTGCTCGTGCTCTGCCTTCCCCTTCGGTAGAGTCACACCCCGCGGGGGCGACGGTCCCTTGCTCTTGGCTGTGACCAGCTGCCTGTCACTGTGTTTTAGAGTCATTCAAAATATCACAGAATCCCAGAAGGGCTCGGGTTGGAAAGGACCTTCAATCCCGCCCAGTGCCACCCCTGCCATGGCAGGGACCCCTCCCACCATCCCAGGGTGCTCCAAGCCCCGTCCAACCTGGCCTGGGACACTTCCAGGGATCCAGGGGCAGCCACAGCTGCTCTGGGAATTCTATTCCAGGGCCTCCCCACCCTCCCAGCCAGGAATTCCTTCCCAATATCCCATCCAACCCTGCTCTCTGGCAGTGGGAAGCCATTCCCTGAGTCCTGTCACCCCAGGCCCTTGTGAAAATGGTGTGAGGTTCTCTCTGGAAGCAAACAGTCCCTTTCTGAGCAGGCAGAGGTACTCCAGTGTTTGGCCTATTTTCCTCTCATTTATTTGGATAAAAAATTAATTACATCAAGGTAATTTACTGAATCTCTTAAAACTACATAAGATTGTTAAGAGAGAGAATGCTTCATCTGAGCAGGTGTTCTGAAGGTGAGCGTACGCTGTGTTTTACTACTTTAAATAAATTACAAGAATTAAATATTCATAAAGCTCCATTGTTTGGCTTTAGTGTGTTTGCTTCCTGTAGCATAATTCATTCAACACTTTTGTACAAACTGTGTAAGTGTGTATTAATTGCTGTAATGTAATTTACAGATTTCCTCCCATATGGCTGATTGGAATAGTAGATACAGCAAAATATGGCAGCAGCATTTGCTAATAAATGGTGTGCCTGGGCGGGAAAACTGTGTTATCAGGAATTCAATGTTTGTGATTGCATCACCTAATTTGGTTTCAGTCAGTGCTTAACACAACCCCCCACCCCATGGCAACACCAGGGCATGGCCAGGATGTCTTCCCTTGGGAGACAAAGAGGGACCAGCTTAGCCGGGAACCAGAGTGCCTCGGCAAAGATGGTTGTTATTCAAAATTATTATTAATTTAAGAGAAATTGCCTGTTCAGTGGCTCAAATACTGTAGAGTCAAACCAAAGGAAAGGACAATTTGCAGCAGACAAAAAAACCTTTAATCAAAGGTTGTACTCGAGGATCTTGGAGGCCTGTCCCAACCTAAACATTCCGTGGTTCTGTGATCCAGCCAATCTTGCAAAGGACGAGAGTGACGGTCCCTGGGGCGATGCCCGTTCGTGCGGCCTCCCTGGCTCGGCTGCAGGAGGGACAGACGTGGTGCCGGCTCCTTGGCCACTCTCCTGGGAATCAGCTGTGCCAGCGCTGTGCTCACATCCACATCCACGGAGCCCTTTTCCGTGCACACCTGATACTAATGTCTGGGTTGGTGCAGCGGCTCCTGGGGAGCCGGGCAGGCAGCGATGCCCAGGGGAGAGCCATCCATCCGGAGGGGTTTATCCTCTCTAGCTCAGCAAGGACAGGCCCTGCAAGCACTGCCAGAGGCTGTCAGGAGAGCAGCCGCCATGGCGTGTGGTTCCCCTGTCTGTCCTGAATCACTGAACCCCAGACCAGACGCACTCAATTTCCCAAGACAAAACCAGGTTTCTGCTCAGGAGGCAGCTGCTGACACAGAGCCCGTGCCCATCTCTGCCTCCCAGCTGGCAGTGCCAGGGAAGGAGCAGGCTTGGAAGCTGCGTGCTGGGGACCAGGTAAGGCTAGGGCAGCCTGGGGAGGGTCTGCCAGCGGGGTCCCTGGTGGGATTGGGGGCCGGCAGAGCTGGGTGGCTGCAGAGCTGGGTGCTGTCAGCCAGCTCCTGCGTCAGTCGGATGTTGGCAAACCAAACCCCGTGTGGTCCTGCCATGCCTGCAGGTGGCACGGCCAGGCAGCAGGGAAGGTGCATCCTGCTGTTCTTGGCTCATTCTTTACCTTAGGAAGGAATGCACGAGCAGGAACACAAGTGAATCCCTGGAGCTGAACGGGCTTTCCTTGCCCTCCCTGTTGGCTCCTCCCAGGTGAGGCCCTCCTGTTGCCAGTAGTGAAACGTGCAGGGTGGAATATGATTTCCTTTTTTGCCTTTGGCTTTTACCCCTTTCATTCAGCACTTGCATGTTGACTGCTGTGGGAGAAGCGCCAGGCTGGCACCAGCTCCTGGTTTAAGCAAACAAGGGCTGAGGAGATCCTGGCTGAGCTGCACGTGCTCTGCCCTGTGTCCTGAGGCTGGGTTGGGGTGATGGTGATCCAGGCTGTGGCTGTGCAGGACGTGGTCCGTTTGGTGCCTAGAAAGGGCTCTGATCTGTGCAGCCAGTGACTGTGAGTGATGGAGTTGCTCTTAGAGAGAGCTGGGGTGTATGACAGTGAGGGCAGGGCACGCTAGAACTTTAAACAGGAATTCAAACAGCTGCAAACAAATGGTGTTTGTGATTGTCTCGCTGTCCCAGTATCAGGGATGCAGCTACCAAACTGGAAGTGCAAGAAACTCTGTGAAAAGGGCATTTGAAAGTCTGTGTGTGTGTGCATAAGGACAGCTTCCACAAAGTCTTCTGTGACACTTTGTTGTCTCCTGAAGCAGCTAATCACAGTCAGCTTTAATAACACAGATGATTCTTTCCCTCTTGGCTCACGTTAATGATATGTATTGACTTCTGCACATTGTAAATTGGGCATGAAATGACCCATTTCTGTCTGTGGAAATGGCTCTGGACAATTTTTGCCTTGTTACAGTTAGAGAGAGTCTCAAAAGTGTTCCCTAGCAAAGGAGTTCATCCAAGCCCCAGAAGTACATTCCAGGATGAACTGAATGAATTTCAAACTGCCTGTTTATGAAGAAGGAAATGTTTCCTTCATGGCGCAGCCTGCAGGATTTATCTTTGCACTTCAACACTTCCATGTGTGTTCAAATACAGGTGATGGGATCTAACAAAAAAATAACTGGAGATATCAGGGTGTAGGAAAAAGTCAGGCAATATTCACAAAGCAGTCACAGAATCCCAGAATCATGGAAGAGTTTGGGATGGAAGCGACCTTAAAGCTCATCTTGTTCCCCACTGCCATGGCAGGGACACCTTCCACTATCCCAGGTTGCTCCAAGGCCCATCCAATCTGGCCTTGGACTCTTCAAGTCACTGTACTGCTGCCATTGCTCCTTTAATGCTATTGCTGGTATTTATCTAAAATGACATTAAAATGAGGAAAATCAAGAATTTTTATGCTGAAAATTATTCCAGTATTTCAATTTTTTTCATCTTCATCCTGACAAAGGGTCAATACAATTTTAAAAAGTAACAAAAAATGAATAAAAGTTCATAGTGCAAATATAGCAGGGAAGTGCTGTGAGGTGGAAACGCATTCCTCACATTTCTGCACAGCAGACTGAGTCATCCCCACCCAAAATGTTCCCATTTCAGGATTGTGGAACAGCAAGGTAGAAAGTAAAACTACAAATGATAGAGCTGGAACAGTTTCAAAGCTTAATCCCCTAATTAATCCCAATAACGAGTATTTAGTACAAAAAAGCCTTTTAAAATGATGCCATCCTAGAGCACATCCGTGCTTTCCCTTAGCCTTTAAATAGCTCCCTGGCTGGATTTATGTGCCAGTTCAGCTTAGCCTGCTTCCTTATTCTTTCTTTTTTTTTTCTTTAATAAGAATTCTTTCTTTCAATAGCTCCTTCACATATTTCATTAACATTGTGTCTTATTAAAATCTTTTTGTAGTTATTAGAATTTTAAATGCGTGTTTAAAGAGAAACCGAAAAGATTAAGTGAATTTTAACAGAATTTAAGACACTCCATTAGCAACTTTGTGCCATATTTGTAAAATTCATGAAGCAACATGCTTAATTATAAATGCTGATGGACTCCAGGTTGCAGGCCCTACGAGTGAATTAACGTCATGTGTTTGGTTTAAGGCTGAACAATGCATCAATCTTCATGTTTTCTGCCATAAGTCGTTCATCAACGCCGTCCAAGTCACGCAGATCCATTTATCAGCCACTTAATGACCACTTGCAGAGGAGATAATCAGAAAGTTTCGTCACCTCTCCCTGAATCTTTTGCATTTTTCCTCTGTTTTTCTGAATTTATGTTTTTGCAGCACCTCAGGAGCCTCATCAATGCATGTTCCTGCCCTTGACGAGACTCAAAATACAGAAAAATAAAAGTCCATCTCAGAGAAGAAAGTGAGGTAATTCAACCCCAAGTTTCCTCTAGGATCCCAATAAAGCACTGTAACCCTGCAGGCCTTCACAACGCATGACCTACTGCTTCCTTGCCTTAAAACCCCTCTTCCATTGTAGGATTCTGAGCTTTCTATCCCCAGGGTAAAGCTTAATCTAAATTTAGGAGCAATTTGGGTAGCAGTGCTCCAACAGGAGAGGGGCAGGTGCCCAGCTGAGCCCCAGCCTAATGACACACCTTGAACGAGCTTCATCTCTGCCCACAATAATTAGGATTTTAAGCAGGAGCACTCTCGTCATTCCCAGGTTATCTCCCACCATTCCAGCCTGGCCGTGCACCTCGAGCCTGATGCCCTCTCACCAATCACGGGGTCGTTCCTTTATTAACCCCGGGCAGGACGGATTTCGGTCTGTACTTTGTGAGTTACAGCCTCAGCTACCTGGTGTCAGCTGGAGAATGGAGCAATATGAAGGTAATCACTTACCTTCTGGCTTTCAAGACTTTTTTCCCTGTTTTTATACCTTTGTAATTCTGCTCTCAAAAATAAGTTTGTTCTGTGTGAGCCATGAATTTGGGGACTGTCTGTCATAGGTGGCTTAATGCTGGGTTTGCAGGCACTCTGTATTATCCTGATCCTGATTAACAGTCTTCCTGCTGCTGTTGCCTGGAAGTTATCCACTATAACAATTTCACTGGAGAATGGGATTTCATCAAAATGTATTATAGGAGTGTGCCAGTTTCAAAAACTTTAATCAGAAAAGGGATCTTGGAGCCAGGAAGGTATTTTGTGTTGAAAAGAGACACTGTGTTGAATGCAGGTGCGTTTGTGGTTCATAAGCTCTTTTCACAATTCTCTTCCTACTTGGCAAAGCTACTGCTGGAAAAGTTTAGTTCTTCCCTCCCAGCTCTCAGCACAGCCACAGTGGGCACTGTGCAGGTTTTCCCTGTCAAAAGCAATCCTGTGGTACTTGTCACACTGCAAAGTCTGGCTAATTATTAACAAGATCTTAAGAAAGTAGAGAGGAGAAGAAAAAAACAACCCATCAGTCAAGTCTGCTGAGGCAAGTGCAGAACACTTGGTGCAAACAGAGCTTTGAGGCAGCTCAGCACATCTGTGCCACTGTCAGCAAGGGTCAGTCACGGGCATCTCGCTGGCACTGCCCCACTGCTCCAAGTTTCTCTCCTGAAACAAAGAAAATCCTCAAATCCTGGTCAACCATAGTGTGGCAGCAGGACCAGAGCAGTGCCCGTCCCCTGTGCTGGCACTGCTGGGGCACCTCCAGGGCTGTGTCCGGTTCTGGGCCCTCACTGCAGGAGAGCCCTGGAGGGGCTGGGGAGTGTCCAGGGCAGGGCCCGGAGCTGGGAAGGGGCTGGAGCAGCAGGAGCAGCCGAAGGAGCCGGGAAAGGGGCTCAGCCTGGAGCAAAGGAGGCTCAGGGGGGCCCTTCTGGCTCTGCACAAGTCCCGGACAGGAGGGGGCAGCCAGGGGGGGATTTGGGATCTGCTCCCAGGGAGCAGGGACAGGAGGAGAGGGAACGGCCTCAGGCTGTGCCGGGGAAGGCTCAGGTTTGATGTTAGGGAAAATTTGTTCATGGCAAGAGTTGTCCAGCCCTGGCCCAGCTGCCCAGGGCAGTGGTGGAGGCCCCATCCCTGGAGGGATTGAAAAGCTGTGTAGATGTGGCACTTGGGGACGTGGGTCGGTGGTGGCCTTGGCAGTGCTGGGGGAACTGGGTGATCTGAGAGGGCTTTTCCAACCTAAATGATTCTGTGACTCTGCTGTGTGTACCCAGCCCTGGAGCAGCCCCTGGTGCGGCACTCCTGAAGCTGGAGGTCAGCCCAGGAGGGCAGCTCGGCGGTGTCCCCGTGCAGACGGGACCTTTCCTGCTGGCACTGGCACCTCAGGGTGCCACACCCACGGCTGATGCTGCTTGTGACCCCTGACTGCAGCCAGCCCCGGTGCCACGGCAAAGAGCCTGTAAGGGGTGTGCAGGGACAGGGCGGGGGAGCCGGGTGATGGTTGTGTGACCCTTGTCAGATCCCCTGGGGGTCGCGTTTTGCCATTTCCAGTGTCCTGTCTTTGGCAGATGGCTTTGCAGGGTGAATTTCTTATTCCAGGTCTGGTTTGTGCTGTTTCTTTATTCAAAATGTCCCATGTCTTAGCTGTGGTGTAGTTGAGAATTTCTCAACTAAAAAGATCCAGTTCATTCTTCCCCATCCTACTTTAATAATTTTGAAACACTCAGGTGCTGGCCCACAGCAGATGCTGAACCTTGAGCACAGCACAGTTCCACTGAAATGTGGGTTATGGTTATGTCTCTGAGGGAGGCGCACCTGAAGACATTCAGCTGAAGGGAAGTTTGACTGTACAAAACTAGGTGTGAGTTCAGGGGCAAAACTGAACTCTGACCACTTAAAATAAAACAAACGCACTCAAAGCACTTTGAGAAACTTCAGAGGGATCCCTCAAACACTCATTCAATCTATGCACAAACCCAACTCATCTCTGGGTGCACTGGGGCACCCAGTGCTTGTGTTTTTGGGACCAGCCACCAGCATTCCTCAGCTTGGGGTCAGACAGCGCTCTGCCTGTCCAGCACTGTGAAGATGTGGTGACATTGTGCAGTGCTGGCAAACTGAGCTGGCACCCAGATCACACAAGAAGGAAATATCAATAATATTGGACAATGTCCTTAAGACCATGCTTTATCTTTTGGTCAGTCCTGAAGTGGTCAGGTGGTTGGACTAGATGGGCACTGTGGGTCCCTTCCAACTGAAATGTTCTGTTCTATTCTATTATTTTATTTTATTTTAATTTCTCTTTATTTCTATTTCTATTTCTATTTCTATTTCTATTTCTATTCTATCCTATCCTATTTTGCAATAGTATACTCAACTGTTGTTCTCATTCTCCGGGATGCTTTTTGTTCCACTGAACATCTTCTATGATTTAAAAAAACCCCAAACAAACAACAAAGTATGAGGACTAATTCAGGCCAGAAGAGCCCCTTGGGGGTCTCTGGCTCAGCCCTGCACTCCAGCCTGGGCTGGCTCTGGAGTGAGTCCAGGCTGCTGAGGGTTGAGCTTTTGCCCCCCAGGCTGCTGGGCTCGGCCCAAGTCTGGCACTGCTGGAGCCATAGGAACACAGGGCTCGTGTAGAGGTGGTGCCCTGACCTGATACTCTGCAAAGCACGAGAATTTACAAAAATCAGGGCAGTTGCATGAAAATCTCTGACTAGAATCCAGACTTTAGTTCCAGTTGCTGCTCCTCAGGACGACGCGCCCCCGGTTCTGTCACTGCACTTGTTCCCGTACATCGCACCCTCTGATTTTTCTGCTTTCTTTGCTTGTCGGACTCCTGATTAGTGGTGACATCATTCTTTGGTTTTGCTGTTGAAGAACATTTTAAAATAAAAATCAGTATCTCAGCCAGATAAAAATAATCTTGGTTTAGTGCCCATGGATTTATTAATGTGGCTCCCTGTCTCTGCTATTGATGTTAAGCCTGACGTATTTTTAAAAATCTCTTACCCACAAAGATCACGGAAGATGAGTCCCTGTCTGTTATCGATACTCAGTATGGGAGCATTTCAGAAGGAAAAGAGAAAGCATGAAAGCCACAGCAGGATTTATTACCTGTGAGGTAATAAACGTGGCACGTGAGGGGATGGTTCCCTCAGTTCTGCCTTCAGAATCTACTGCGAGTGGTGTTCCCAGACACTGATGCAGAGAAGCCCTTTCCTGTCAATCTCACCCAGTTTCACATTAAATTAATCCAAAAATGGCTTCAATTATATTATCAGTGGATATATAACTACAGCAAGAGATGGAGGTGTCTATGGACTTATTCAGCACAAAAACTCAGTCTCTCGAAAAATTGTCTGGAGAGAAGGCAGGGAAGTGTGAGGCCGGTGGACATCGTGCTGCTCTTTAAACAAGGTTTCATTAAGCAGATATTTAAAGAGGAGTTGCTGAGATCAGTCATGGGCAGAGCGGCTCCCCGGGGCCCGGGTCGCAGCCCCAGGAGCGCAGCCGTCAGCACCTCTCCTGTAACACTGAGCTGTTGTTATTGCCTGGCCGCAGCTCCCGCTGTTCAGTCTCCAGCCGCTGCCCTAATCCTCTTTTGTCACTTAATTGCCAGCTGCTAAAACTGCGTCCTGCTCAGCCCCGGCTGCCGCAGCTCTTGTGCCTTTCGCTGCCCGGGGCCCGGCTACAGAGAAAGGTTTGCAGCCCCCCTTGTCACTGCTCACTCAGCCTGCCCAGGGAAGTGCTGCGGTGGGGGACAGACCCTGAGGGCACAGGCTGTACCCTGCTGTTCAAATTGGCTCTGGTTGATCCCCCAGGGATGGTGTGCTTGAGTGTAACTGCACCTCAGTGGTCAGCCTTGTCTGAAACAGACAGGTTCTCTTGGATGAAGAAGTAAAATCCCAAATTCCAGGTCTGCTGGTGCCACAGAGAAGATGAAGAGAAAGCTGGTGCCAGCCTTGGGAAGACTCTGGCTTCCAGGGAGTGGGAAGGGCATTCCACTGCTTGGTCAGCATCCCATGGATGAAGCTCAACAGAGGCTGCACCAGGCTGAGCGTGAGAAGAGGTGGCATCCGCCACTCTCCACCCTTCTCTTTCCACTCGTGCAGTCTGTCACTTTGTGCCCTATGTCCCCATGGGGCTGTAGGATCTCAGCCAGCCCCAGGGGATGGGGAAGGATCTAGAAGGAAAAGCGAATGGTTGGCTTCATTCCTGAACAAACCTGGTGATGTTTTATCTGCCCGTGTTCAGCGGGTAGCCGGCCACTAAGGTTCAGCTGCACACAGCTGCCACCGCTTGTGCCACCACGTCCCTTGGCCGGCCAGGCCACAACCCAGCCCAGGGGCCCTCAGGGCTGTCCAGCTGCCACTGTGGCCCTCGGGTGCTCTTGGGAGCATCCCGTGGGTGAGCCTTGGTGAAAGCCCGGGGCTGTTGGTGCGTGCCGGGGGTGCTGGAGGTCGCTGGGGACAAGCAGTGAATCCCTCGCCGAGGGCGCTGGGGCCAGCGCTGGCTTCGGAGCCGTTTGCATCACGCCACTGACGTCAGCTGGGAGACGGCTCATTGCCTTAATTGGGCCTGTTCCAGTCCCTGTCAGGAGAAGAGACACAAAATCTGTTCAGTTCCTTCCTTAAAAATACCAAAATAGAAAAAGAGTACAAAATCCTAGTGCCTAATTAAGCAAATACATTTCTGCTAAGGTGTTTTCTGAAATTTTGGCCAAGGTTAACCACTTAAAAACTGCTAAATAGCACATTCCACATTGTTGCCTTCGTAGGTTCATTTTTGCATTAATACCTCCTTTCATAAGTAAGGCAAATAGAATCCTCTGTTTACAAAAAGAGAAAAAAATATTTTGTTTCAACATAATGTCATTAAAATGAATACTTTACAGCCAAGCTTATCGCTGGAGGGGCTTTATTTCTGCAGGATTATTCTCTCTTGTTTCATAAAATTAAAGGGCAGCAAAGATATCAAGTACTTTCTAATACCATCAAAAAAATTGACTGGTTTAATTGACATTTCTAAATAGGATTAATTTAGCACTTGAGAGAGATGAAAGGTTGATAGGTCAGGAAAGTAAAGGCTGAAGTTTATGAACATGACAAAATGTGGGCTCCAAATGCCCGGCTGGTCTCTTTGAGTGTGTCCTGAGCAGACTCTTGAGACAATAATTCAGACTCGATCTCATTTTGTCTTGATGCTGGGTGAAATGGGGAATGACACTCATTAAACATTTTGCTGAGCTGGTGGATAGGTTGGGACAAAGGAGCCCAGTGCAAAGTCAGAAGTGCTGAGGCCGCCACATTCCCGTGAGGGAGCTCAGGAGTGTGGAGGTGAAAGTCCGGCGTCGAAGGAGGCACGTACGCAGAAAGGGAGGTATATTATTTTGTTCCCTGCTCAGAGGGCCATGTCCTGAGCTAATGCTTGCAATTTAAATACACCACTACGGATTAATATCCTTCTGTTTTAGGCAAGGACTGCTTGCTATGAATGATGGGATTATTGTATATTTGAGTATGTCTGAAATAGCACACTCAGATCATCCTCAGAATTTAAAAGACATGACAGTGGTAGGAAAAGCAGGGCTTTTTCTTCTTCTCTTTTTTCTCTTTTAGAGGAAAAATCATGGCTGAAATGCTGAACAACCCAAAATATTCCTTAAAGTTCAATGTAGGTGGAATAAATGACCCATCCCTTAGAGGTCATCCCAGCTGTGTGATATCATCTGCAACTTCATTATGTTTTCTGCTCAGGTGTAGAAGGATATTCGGGCTGATCAGTATTTTTCAGACATTGTTCAGACCAACTTGTCTTTGAAGTCTGTTATGAAGAGAGAAGAACATTTGCTTTAAATTCAGGGGCTGGGGATTTTCTGTGGTGAGGCAGCTGCGAGGTCAGCAGAGCGTGGGGTGGGGGCACCAGAGGAGGAGACCCCCTCTGCCACAGCCATGCCAGAACCTCGGATCCTGGGAGCTGTTCTAGGCTGTTCGCATGACAGGAGAGACACTGAGGGGCTGGAGCATGTCCAGGGAAGGGACCAGAGCTGGGAAGGGGCTGGAGCAGCAGGAGCAGCCGAGGGAGCTGGGAAAGGGGCTCAGCCTGGAGCAAAGGAGGCTCAGGGGGGCCCTTCTGGCTCTGCACAAGTCCCTGACAGGAGGGGGCAGCCAGGGCGGGGTCGGGCTCTTTTGCCAGCAAAGAAGCATCAGAACAAGAAGAAACAGTCTTGACTTGCACCAGAGGAGGTTTAGGTTGGATATCTGGAAAATGTCTTTTCCAAAAGGCTTGTCGCTTGTCCAGCCCTGGCACAGCTGCCCAGGGCAATGGTGGAGTCCCCCTCCCTGGAGGGCTTTCAAAGTCATTTTGAAGTGACACCTGGGGACACGGGTCAGTGGCAGAGTTGCAAGTGCTGGACTTGATGGTCTCAGAGGGCTTTTCCAACCTGAACAATTCTGTGATTCAGCAAGTTCTATGAAGGGAGAGGGCAATGAGCAATTCCCCAATCAGCTGGTAGCGGTGAGTGATTATCCCCTTGTTTTGGAGAGGGAAAGTCCTTGTGGCCAGCACAGCCCACGACCCTGTGAGCAGCAAGGAGCAGAACCAGGACCTGCTGGACTCACCAGCTGCCAACATCACGAGAGCCAATGGTGTCTGGTGTGTGCCAGGCTCTGAGGGACCAACGTGCTCCGAGGGGCTGCCAGGCTCCGAGGGCCCGATGTGCTCTGAGGGACTGCCAGGCCTGGGCGGAAGGTAGCGTTTACCCGATGATGCACTGGAGTGCACAGTGCAAGTGGTGATCTTTAAAGTGCTCGATGAAGTATACCAAGACGCTGCCAAACAACTGTTCTTAAGCGGCTTCTGGGGACGCGGCTTTGAAAATATGAGTTTCATTTCTTTTGTGTGGTGTTCCAGGTCACCGGGCCTTTGTTCCGCTCCTGTGAGCCCTCGCTGGAACGACTGCCATTGCTCATCCTGCTTTGATTGTTCCCAGCTTTATTTAAGAAGCTGCTCTCTGCAGATCATTTAATGAGGAGGATTTCCTCATGCAGGAAAGCTTCCATCTTTCTCTTTTAAGTGTCAGGGTGGATGCTTCCTCGGCTGAACAGGAACCACATTTAACTGTTGTGTTTATTTCTCAGCAGTGCAGTTCCCTCCTTGGGTTCAGTGTGAGGTGACAGTTGTAGCATCTCCCTTGGAAACATTTTAAAGAAAGCAGGGAAATGCTTTGCACCAGACCCTGTGCAAAGTGCCTCTCACAGGAGGCCCATCCATCTCGCCTGAGATGCTGCTTGGCTCCTTTTGGGATGTTTTTTATTAGTGATTCACTAAAGCCATTGTCACGCCTATTACAGCTGCTCTGAGGTTCTCAAACAGTACCATCAGGAGTGGAAAGCCAAGCTACTGCATGAGAAATGGGAAAGAAATAAGGCTGAAGGTACTGGGAAGATTTGAAGGGGTGTTTTAATTTCTTCCTGCCCTTTGGAAAGGATGAAAGGTGGAAGGAAAGGAGGAAAATGGGAAACACAGTAGCAAGGGGACTCTGGGCTCCTCATCCAAGGCAGGGCTGGGCCAGCCCTCCTGGTCTTTATCTGAGGATGGGTTTGTGTGGGGAAGGAGCAGAGCCCAGATGTTATTTTGAGGTTGGTTCCTATGATCTTTTTCTTATTATTACTTTTTCCCCTTTTTTTAAAGTGAAAAATTTTTCCTTGGAAACTAAAAGCAGACCACAACAACTGAAATGCAAGCTCTCTTCGATCTTTGTTTAATACCCAGGTAAGAGCTACCTAAAATCCATTTATTTAGTATTTTTCTTGCTTCTCAACATGTTTTTGTAGTCCAAAATGCAAATTTAACCCTCACTAACAAGTTTGGATGAAGAGATTCTCCAACATCAGCTCCAGCTCTGTGCTATGCTTGTTCCAAGGAAAACAATGTCATTTCTATGCAAAGTTCAAGGCCAGGTTGGGCGGGGCTTGGAGCAACCTGGATAGTGGGAGGTGGCAGGGGTTAGAAAAAGATGATCTTCAGGGTTCCTTCCAACCCAAACCCACCTGTGAGTCCATGATTCTATGATTAGTGCTACCACAAGGGTGTGGCCATGGTGGCACTATCTAAAAAGGGTCCTGAAGTTGGCTTCAATCATGCTGAAATACGTGGGAAAAATCATGCCAACAGCTCAGTTTTCCTCCTTGGTGTGACTGCTTTTCTGCAGATTTTTGGGCAAAAGGAAGAGTTTGGCCATGGGTGTGATCTGACTGCTCTTTTCCAGACTGCAGTGGTTTACACTGGATATGATATTTCCCCCTATCTCCAAGAAAAAGTGTGCTCAGTAAATGATGCAATTCTAGTTTCCACCCTTTTGCTTTGCCTGTGAGTAGTATTAGCAAATACCACAGAGATAAGGGCCATTTCAGAAGTGGGGGCTGTTATTTCCATCTTCTCTTTCATTTTTATGTCAATTTTTGTCAGAGGGGTGGGATTCCTGCTCAGTGTTAGATCACCGTGGTTTGGAATAGCATCAAATTTTCATCACTTCTGGCATCTGCTCTTGTATCCCTGTGTGGGTTTGCATTTGTTGGTTTGGGGTTTTTTCAGTTATTTTTCCCCTTAATTTTTATCTTGTTTAGCCCTCTTCAAAAGATTTTTTTTCCCCAATTAAATTCTAGAGATAACCACGGCCAGTAGGTGCATGTTGTTGTGCACAGCTCTGCTGAACTGCCCTAAAAGATGTAGCCATCAGTAAATGGTTGTGGGTTTCTGTTTTGCTCTTTTTATCTAGGAATGCAGCCGGTCTTAAAAGCTCATTTTGAGGGTCAACAACATCACCTTTCACTTATCTGATTGGTTTTATAATTTGTATTTTATATACAAAACTTTCTCTGCTACACTTCCACATCCACATTCACTTCCACATTCAGATTTTTTCAACACAAAAAAAATGAAACCAAAACCCAGGGCTCAAGCATCTCGTATTATATATGGCTTTTGTTTTCAACATTCACTTCTCCTTCTGTTTTTTAATCTTAGGTTGTTTACTTGATTATTTTAAATTTTAAATAAATTTCCTGGTGGAGACTAGAGGTTTTTGTGTTAAGCACAAGACGCCAGCCTCCTGGAGAGGTCTCTCTAGGGGGACTGAAATCACATAACAGTGAGATAACATGTGTTTAGGAGTGTGAAAAAAGAATACATTTGATTTATCAAACTTTCACAGTTCTGGAGAGCTCAAAATAAAGTGGCAGTGACCATTCCTGGCTCACAGGGCAGCTCAGCCCCTTCTGTGCCTTCACCCGGAGCACTGAGACATTGAACACTTCTCCTCGGATCCTGTCTGTCCTGGGATGAGGCCCTGGAGCCTTACAGCAAGTTTGGAGTTGGGAGGAGGAACCAGCAGACCTCTGGTGTTCCCGGGTGTTTGCAGTCGGCACTTTGGTGTTAGAGGTGCTGCCAGTCCGAGAATCCCAGAACAGTTTGGGTTGGAAGGGACCCCAGAGCTTAACACTTCCAGGGATGGGGCAGCCACAGCTGCTCTGGGCACCCTGTACCAGGGTCTCACCACCCTCACAGGGAACAATTCCTTCCCAATACCCCATCTATCCCTGCCCTCTGGCAGTGGGAAGCCATTCTCCCTTGTCCTGTCCCTCCATCCCTTGTCCGAAGTCCCTCTCCAGCTTTCTTGGGGTCCCTTTGGGCACTGGAAGAGGCTCTGAGCTCTCCCTGGAACCTTCCCTGCTCCAGGCTGAACATTCCCAGCTCTCCCAGCCTGTGTCCTTAGGAAGCCATTCCAAGGGAATCGGGGGATTGTCTGCAACAACAACACTATTACAGAAGAGTTAGAGTGGAACAACAGCAAAACAACAACAAAGGAGATGAAACCCCAAGGACCCTGCCTGTCTTCCAGGGGAGGCTTTGTGCCCTGCAGGCACCAGAGCTGGGAGAGGGCAGGATGTCAGGACCAGGCCTTGTCAGGAGCTTCCAGGAGGCAGCTGAGTTGCCCAGGAGGGCCGAGGTCAGAGCGGAGCTGCTCTGCCTGAGCCCGTCTGGGAGCCTGGGCCAGGAAGGCACGGAACCTGCAGGTCCCCGAGGTGCACAGGGCAGGAAGGAGGGAGGGGATGATCTTTGCTCTGGCTGAGGTTGCTGCAGGGAACTGTAGCTGCTTCCACGGAAACCCAGGGCAGGCCTGAAGAGTCTCTTGGTAACCTCTTGGCTAATCTCAGTAAGAGGAGCTTCGTGAAGCGAGAAAAGATGTCATACCCATTAATAGCATTATTAAACAGTTCTCACCAATAGTGATAAATATAGAAATATCTTGTTATTTCCCCGTCATGTTCCACCAGCCTGTCTAGAGTGAATGAATCATGATTTATTTTTCATTAAGTCAGTGATGTAAATGCAGGTATGAGATTGGAATTGTGGCAAGGTGACTGTGGTCTTTCATATCTGTATTCCATGCACTCTACTGGAGTTTTTATAGCTGTGATAAAGGCAGCAGGGATTTTCTGATGATCCATGATCCAAGCTTTCCTTGAATTTGGAAAAAATTTACCACTACTTGCTTCACATGAATTTCATTTGCTAACCTCTATTTCTGTTGAAAGTACAGCAGAAATTTTGTGATATCTGTAGAAAGAACGAAGGGCAGCTTTCAGCTGCTCAACTCTGGATACATTACACTTGGTCACTGCCATCTCTTTTGGTGGTGTGGGAGAGTCAAACGTAAGGTCTTGAAATTTTCTTCAAAATTCTCCCGGTGTATCACCCTCTGCCATGCCCAGAGGTCAGGCATGACCATTCCTCTGCCCATGGTGGCACTTCCTCGCTGCCAGGAGCTGCTCCAGCTGCCACCAGCATCTTCCTGAATGCTCTTTTCCCTGGCTTTGGGTGGTGAATGGATGTTTGTTCATCTTGGCTTTACATGAGCAGTAAAAAGTCCAGTTTTCCCTGGCATTGCCTCGCTGGCACCTGCCAGCTGTGCATCCTGTCCCATCATCCAGAGCCTCGAGGAGGAGGTTAAACATCCCAGCCACCTCCCTACCAAGCCCCAGTCAGCATCACTTCTAACCAGCACTGGTCTGAACTGGAGCCCTCGGCACTGCCCCTCAGGCCCAATGGTCCCCACACAGCTTTTCCTCGGCCTTGTTACCCACCCATCCAGGGCCTCTCTCCAGTTGAACCTCAAGGATGATGTGGAAGATCACATTTAAAACCTCATTAAAGGAAAGAATTCATCCGTGAACCTCATCCAGATAAAAAGGCACCTTTAATTTAGGAACGTGGGTGCCACCCCCTACTGAAGGTGGGTGGTGGTGTTGTCCTTGGGACACATGAGGGAAAGACACACAGTTTTTAATACTGGATGTGTTATCAGAGCTCATGGCCAAGATTCGTGCCTTCTGTACTTCTTTTGTTCTTTGAATTTTATATTGACCTGTTTTAGGAATCACTTTTTTCCTCCCAGCCCCTTTGGCAGCCCACTGCAGATTCTGGGAATGACCCGTCTCTCTTGACTTACAGGAACAGTTTCTGCCCTTCTGTGAACCCTCTTGCTAAAGGAATGATTAGGAAAATATAAATATTTCCTTCTGATGCACTGAATCTGCTCCTTTCCTAGGGAGTGCCCTGTCCTTGACTCATGGCATGCAGTCAGCTGCTGCATCAGCTGCTCTGTCAGTGGACAGGGGGCTGTGAAGGCCCTGCTCAGCACCCATAGCTGGGACTGAGTGTTAATCCTCATCATTGTGCCGTGCCATTAATTCACTAGAACACAGAACTAAGTGGCAATTATTAGCAGTGCCTGTTTATTATGGCCATTTTATTTTCCATGTCCCTTGAACATTAATCGTTCCTAATAGGACGAGGTTGGTTGAACAGATGTGAAATAAGTGGCAGAGGTCTGTGTTCAGCAAATGCCTTTTCATTGTTTTCCTTCTTTTTCATATCCTCCCTATGCAAACACACCATTTAAGGTTATTCCCTGTGTTTAATGGACTCTGGTCCTACATGTCACAAGCAGTTACCAGGGACCTTAAAATCAATCAGCTGCGTTCTGTGTCACCAGCACAGCTCCCTGAGGAATTCAGGAGCAGAGCAGGGATCCTGCAGGGATCACTGGGAGCAGCAAGTTCATCCCACTGTAGCTGTCACCCAGGGCAGGGAAGTGCAGTGCGCAACTCTAACGATTTTTTGTGGGATGGAAATTCCACAAATTTGGATCTATATCGATGATAAGTTGGGCAGTGACATTCAACCAGTCAGGTCATAATTACTTGTGAAGATTACACAACAGCAAATGATTTAATTCCCCTAATGCTCTTGTATTTCCTCATCAAGAAAGCAAACAGATTAAGGAGCCATTCAGATACCAAGTCATCATCCCTGACAGCCTCAAAGGTTTATAAATGTTTGGTCCAGAAAAATTCTGAAAGCAGCAACTGCAACCTTCCCCCTCCAGCTACGAGCCCCCAGCAGACCCTGGACCTTGTCAAAGTCCGTGTGGAGCATCACAGTCCCTCACAGACAGGCTCAGAGGCCTCATCTCTTCTTCCATGCTGAGCGATTTGCTTAATATCGTGCTCACTTTTCTCCTCCCATTATTTTGAAAGGTTCTTCAGCTTGTGGGTCACTGGTTGTGGTTGTGATCATCATTAGGCTGGGGCCTAAATTCCTTATTTCTGTAAATCCTCGTTTCTGCCTCACTTAATTGCTACCCTGTGTTGGGTTTTTGTTTGTTTATTTGTTTGCTTTGGTTTTCTGAGCTACTAAAACCGTTACCATCATTCATCTTTTTAGGAAAGTAGGGAACAAAATGCTGAATCAGGTCCTGGAAGGGTCTGCTGCAATAATTTGCAGGTAGGCAAGTTCTGGACTTGTGCTGTTAAATATAAGTGCTTGGGTCTTTCTGTCCTCTCGCCTCATGCATGGGAAGAATCCTCCTTTGTTCCTGGAGCAGGACTAATTTTGTTGATACCCCTAGGAATTATCCTATTCAGTGCCATGTAAACAGAGTCCAGTCCCACAAGTGAAGCCTCAAAGACTCCAAGTCTCTTCCGCAGCCAATTTCAGACTCTGGAGAATGAGAAAATCACCACATAGGCAAAAGATTACTTGGCAATTATTTCCAATTCTTTCTATTTCTGCCTGCCTAGAAAATTGGGAAACAGGATTTACTTGGGAACAATTGATGTAATAAAGTCAGTCAAAGTTTCACTTTGCTTGAAGATTGTTTGAGCTGGGAACTGCAGAAGTGTAATCCAAAATACTTGACCTTGACGTAGCATTATCTGTGTCCAGAGCCTTAAACCACGGCAATTCCCACACCTCGAACTCCTCAGTGCACTCGGTTAGCTCAGATCCCACGTCCTCTTCCCAGGAGGCATCACGTGTGCTCTTGCAGCTTCACATTGAGAATCAGCCTTTATTTTCACACATGTGCTGAGGACAGCAGATGGGGCTCACAGCAAATGGGGCTCGGGGCCCTCTTGTACGGGTGGTGCCCGTCCTGTGTCCTGCCCAGGGGAGAAACAGGTCGTGCCTCTCTCCCACGCCATTTCCCATGGGGACATGGAGACGCTGTGCATTCCTGTGACCTTGCAGTGGCTCTGCCAGCCTGGCAGGATCCCCGAACCACAGAATGGGTCAGCTTGGAAGGGACCATGGTGGGCCAACCTCCCTGCTCCAGCAGGGTCATCCCAGAGCACATGACATGGGATTGTGTCCAGGTGGAATCCTCTGTCAGTAAGGAGCCACACTCATGGGCTGTTTTCCCTGGTGTCCTCTCTGCTCTCATGGTGGGGTTGTGACTGAGAAAAGGGGTGACAAAGAAATGTCCCTGCACACTCCTGGCTGGTGCCCTCCCTGGCGCTGTGGGAGCCAGGGCACCTCAGAGCTCCCGTCCTCCCTGAACTCAGAGCAGCTCTGTGAGCACCAGCCCGCAGATGCAGGTCCAAGAAGTGACTTCAATCCCTCCCACTCCATCCCCCACATCCCGCTTCTGTCCCACACGGGGCTCAGCCCTGCTCCGAGCAGATCTCTGGGTGTGGGGTGTCCTAGAACTCTGAGCCGGGCAGGGTTTCGTAGCCCCAGAACACCTGCAGATCCCTCTGCACAGGATTCCCAACAGAGCAGATTATCCTACCACAAACACAACACCTAAATAACCTTTCCCTCTGCTTCCTTCGGGATTCAAGCAGAGAGGAGACACTTGAGACAGTCCTTGACCTTCACGGGTCTCTTATGAATCATTAACCTGGAAGATGGATGGGGGAGAGATCCTGTAGCCTGGCAGAGCAGCTCTTGCATTTCATTTCTGTGTGTGTAACTCAGCTGCTGTTCAGCTCTTTCCCTGCCACTGTAACATTCCTGCACACGGCAGCAGCTCAGCAAAGGTCAGCATTCCCATATATCTGCTCAGTTTTACAATCTCTGCCCTTTATCCTCACACATTTACATAATGTGAGTATAATGGAGATGCACAATTCCTCCTTCTCGCTCCAGAACCTGCAAGTGAGTTTGTCACAGTGGCTGCTTCTTTAAAGAAATAATGTCGTACTAATGTGTAACCTCTGGGAATCACTGACAACACCTTGTAGTACAGCAGTCTTGCATTTCATCTTGTTTTTCTTTTTTTTTCAATGTTACAACCTTTTACTTTTCTCTTAGGTTGAAGAAAATTCTTCCCTTGTTGCAGGGCTCTCACTGAGCCCTCCCTCCCCCGAGGGCATGGCTGCCTTAGACTGAAGCTTTCCTACTTGTGGGAAATATCTCTGGGGTATTTCAGTGCAAGTCAGTCCATCAGTCCCAAAGGATTCCCTCCCTGTGTGAGGTTCTGGAGGAGAAGCCCAGCTCCAGAGGAGTGTTTGGGTGGTTCCCTTGTTGCAGGTCTGCTAAAGCTCCTGAATCTTCAGGATCAGTTGGTGGTTACAGACCAAGAGCCCCAGTTTGGAAGGTCAGCCCCAGCTGGCCAGGCCACCCCTCTGCCTTGTGCTGTTGCCGTGGGCATGGCTGGCACGTGGCCACTCCGCAGGGGCTGCAGAGGGTCGCAGAGGGCTCTCCTGGCCACCACGGTTTGGGGTTGTTTGGCTTGGGAGGGACTTCAAAGCTCATCCAATGCCATCCCTGCCATGGGCAGGGACACCTCCCACTGTCCCAGGGTGCTCCAAGCCCCGTCCAACCTGGCCTTGGACACTTCCAGGGATGGGGCAGCCACCACACCTGTGCTGTCATTAAATATTCAGGTAAGGAGCAGTGTGAGCACTGCGAGTGTGAAATTGCTACACGTGTGAGAAGACAGCTGAGCATAAATAAAAGAGGGCTGTTTAACATTTGTGCGACTAAATATGTAGTGCTGCCTGGATATGAGATCATCTGGGGATGGACAGAAAAGAGACAGAAGGAGAAACCGAGAGAAATGAGATAACACGGAGACAGGGATAGAAATGTGGATCATTACAACAGCAAGATTAATAAAGAATTCCCTGCTCCTGATGTGAAAATGGAATAGGGCTGCTGCAGACATTAATATGTCTTGAAAAGGAAAAAAAAAGAGATTTCCCCTTTATTCCCTTCTTGATAATTTCATGTACCAGAGAGTATCACCCATGGTCACAAACCAGCTCAGCTCGGGTGAGCACGTGGCCAGAACTGGGGAAAGACAGAGTGTGATGCTAATTCTCTGGAGACGTGTTTCCCTGCAACACAGGATCAGTTTTTCTGGGCTAGAGCCTGAGTGAGGGTTGCTGTGGATGCTGTGGGCAAAGGGCACTCACAGATCCCCCTGAGGGTTCTGGGTGTGAGGAGAGCTGAGCCCAGCGCTGGCTGCAGCCGGAGCGTGGGCAGCGAGTGCCAGTGCCCCTGCCACGGGTGTGGGATCCCCACTCCGTCCGTGCAGAGGGAGCAAACACCTGGCCGCGGCAGGGACGCGCTCTGTGCCCCTGTGGGCAGACTGGCAGTCTGCGTGGCACCGCCTGCCCGGGCAGCTCCGCGTGGCTGCGGCTCCCGGGGAATGTCACCTCGCAGGGACCAAGCAACAAAACGGGGAAAGGCTGGGAGCATGAACACCAGCAAAGCCTGGTCACAGGTGCAGCCACAGGGTTTGGTTTGTGCCGTGTTGAGTTCGTGGCTCATAAACTGTCAGGCCCAATGGATGTTCCAGCAAAGTTACATCCCATGGTTCTGTGTCCTGCTTCCCACCCATGGGCAGTCTGCGGGACCTAGAGATTTGGGAAAGCCAGTCTGCACCAAGGTGTCCCCTGGGATCACTAAATACCATCCTGCTAAGCAGGGGAGGTCACCCCAGGCCATGAGCTGCTCTGTGCCCCAGCACAGTCCGGCCCAGGGGTGGTGCAGGAGCAGGGGCAGCAGGGGCTGCTCCCCCCGAGCTCCCTGTATCCCAGTGCCCGGCGGGAGTGGTGCTGACATCTCCACCTTCGGAAAGCAGTTGGACTTTTGGATGCTTTGGCTGCTGTGGTTTGTCTGTTTACCTGGATTTGGTCCCTTAAAATCTCTTCTGAGGTTTGAATAATCCCGGGCACAAACAGTTCCATCCCTGGTCTCCGGGAGCACCAGGGCAATGGGCAGGGACTGAGGTGCAAATGTCCACGGTGTTTATCCAATTTCAACCTGGTCTGAGGGGCACAGGATGTGCCCAGTCTGTCCCAGCGCCTGGTCACCCAGGGCAGGGAGCAAAGCCATGGCCTGAGGAGAGGAGAGCTGGGGAAAACAGCAAGTGGAGTTTGCTCTCTGTGCTGGGCAGAGGAAGAGCAGCGATTCCCAGGAGGTGTTACTGAGCTAGTCAGCACAAAGCACACGTGAATCTTTAGAATATACAGCCCAGCCTTGGAAAAAATGGAGATACCTGCTCCCAAATGAGCAAAGACTCCGTCCTCCCGTCAGGAAATTGCCTGTCCAGTTTGCCTATTCCCAGGCACTGCAGTTGCCTGGCAGTGTGGGAAGATTTTTAATAATGAATGACAAAGCGTGGATCATTATCTGAAATCTCATTAAGGATCTGTCAGTGGGACTCTCCCATGAATTCTGTGCTTGTGTGCAGCTCATGCACAGAGGAACAGGGTTTTCCTGCACTGTGCCCTGGAAGATAACCCTTCCCTGAAATCCCTTGCCTGGATTCACATTTCCACACTCGTGTCCTTCCTTGCTTTCTTTAATTCAGTGTATTTCTTTGCTGTAGTTTTCTCAGCTGCTTCTCCCCCAGCCCCCAGGAGCTGGGTGCTTCCAGGCACTCTGCTTTCCAGACAGGGGTCCCACCTCCTGGGCTGCTTTCTGGGGCTCCCTCCCCAGCCAGCTTTTCCCAGGGATGCTGGAGCACAGCTGGGGAGCCAATCATGGGAAGGGGGAGAAGAAAAGAAACCTCTTTTCCTTAGGAAAGGAGGCTGGTGGCCAGCCAGAGACAGAAATTCTGTTCCTGGATCACCTGTGCTCTGCATCACCTGTGCACGGTGTCACTGGCTGGAAACTATTTCATCAAAGCCAAAATGGTCATTATGAACATCTTGTCTGTTCCTGAGCACTGGTCGCTCCAGCAAGTCTATCCCAGTAACTCCTGCTGCAATCCCAGCAACTGCACGGGAGCCAGGGTACGTGTTCTGGGCTGTCTCTGGTGACATGGAACCTTCAGGTGGATGTAGAATCATATCCCAGACTGGTTTGGGTTGGAATGGACCTTAAATCCCACCCAGTGCCACTCCTGCCATGGCAGGGACACCTCCCACTATCCCAGGGTGCTCCCAGCCCCGTCCAGCCTGGCCTTGGACACTGCCAGGGATCCAGGGGCAGCCACAGCTGCTCTGGGCACCCTGTGCCAGGGCCTCCCCACCCTCACAGGGATGAATTCCTTCCCAATATCCCATCTAACCCTGTCCTCTGGCAATGGGAAGCCATTCCTGCTTGTTCTAACACTCCATGCCTAAAATGCCTTATCAATAAATTATTTCAGCATTTAATTACAGTTTGTATTATCTACAGTTCCTTTTTTTAATTTCTTTTGCTGTTTTAGTTTTTTTTTTCCCTTTTAATTTCTAAAAATTGAAATTCAGTCCCTTCAGTCCTGTTCTGCTTTTCCTGGCGGGTCAGAGCAACCCCAAGGATCAGGTATCTCCTCCCCATAGCTGGGGAGAACCCGTGTGTGGCTGAGCCTCCCTGATGGATCTGTGTGTGTGTGTTTATCTCATGATGGATGTTAAATTCTGCGCTGCCAGGACGAGAACC
Source organism: Atrichornis clamosus (assembly GCA_013400975.1). Lineage (NCBI taxonomy): Eukaryota > Metazoa > Chordata > Aves > Passeriformes > Menuridae > Atrichornis > Atrichornis clamosus. The sequence goes on from WBMZ01011562.1 coordinate 61,291, forward strand.
GTGGAAAAACTTGGAGAGGGGAAGATCTGCTCTGTGTTACTGTCCTTGTTTTCCCAGAGTTCCCTTCCAGTGTCACAGTAGGAGTAAGATCACCCATCAGCTCCAGTCCAGTGTACGGCACAGCCAGACTTCCCTCCTTCTGGGCTAGAGGGGAACACACAGAGCTGGGAATATTCAAGTTTATTATTTGAAATATGCCCATGAGTTTGTACAATGTAATGATTTGAAAATATCATTAATTTCCAAATGTGCTGCCTCCTTGGAACACAGGGAAAATGAGAAACAAGAAAAAGAAGAAGATTTAACAAATGCAATTAATCTGGAATTACTTGGCAGGGTAGAATCGCCATTGATGTATTTAACAAAGAACTAATTAAACCAAAATGCAGACCGAAATAAAAGAAGTTATGTAATGCAAATAGCGCTGATTAAAAACTGTAGCCTCAAGAACTCAGCCTGTGTAGATAAATCAGGGACACGTGTACGCTGTGTAGAGATCAGGCTTTAACAGAATTCCAGTCCCAGGCGCGACCACGTTTTGCAGTGGAAAAACGTCCTTTGGAAGGCCTTCAGCCCCCGCCCGGAAAGTGAAAGGTGTGCACTCCAGGGAGGCTCCGGTGCAGGTGGGATCCACACCTGCGCAGGCGGGGAAGGGCCGGCCCGGGGCAGGGAGGGGGTCACGGCCCCAGGGGCTCCCCAGGGTCCTGCACAAGCCACTGCAGGCCTGAGCAGGTGAATTCTGGGGGTGAAGGTGTTCCTGAAGAGGAGAAGGGGCCTGAAGGGAAGCAGGAGAGCAGCGACCTGTCAGCAAGGCAGCTCCTGCGGGTTCTGGAGCTTCGCGCAGGGCACCACAGTGCAGCCTTTCAGTGCCCCATCTGACACCAGTCACACACCGGCCTGAGGCTGGATCCGTCCCGCAGCACTGGGTTTGCCTCAGGCTGCCAGGAACAGGGCATCCATGGCCTGCCTCAGTCCCATCCTCCCCCATGAGCAGCTTTCAGGAGGATGGAAGGACACCAAGGAGAGGGTGGGGTCCAGCTGAGGCAGTGGGTCCACCCTGGAGCTTGCTGGCTGCTTGGGATGCTCCACACGTGGCTCTGGGGGACGCTGTGGGGGCTGCTTGGGAGGCTGCTGACCCGTCCTTCCCCTTCCTCTGCTGTTTTCCCCTGCCCTTACTTTTACTGTTTTATGACTTTCTCCTCTCCCCTACAGAACAAGCTTGTGGTAAAGCAGAACTTCCTGCTGCCCCCTCACCCCAGATCCCGCTCTCCTTGTGGCAGCGAAGGCCAGGACACAGCGGCCACTGCCCTCGCTGTCCTCAGCATGGGAGCTGCTGCACACCACACACAGCTCGTTCTCTGAGACTGGTACTGCAAAAGGTTAAGAAAACCCCAAACACCATGGACAAGTACCTGTCTGTGTTCACTACGGTGATTGGTGCCAGGCGTTCCCAGCTAAACACACACTGCCAGTGTGGATGGTGTGACTCAGCCCTCTTCTGTGGTCAGGGAAGTTTATCTGGAACAGTTCCAGCAGAGAGGACATTGATGAAATGTTGAATTTCAAAGACAAAATGTCTGATGCAAACCTGCTGCGGGTGGTACAACACAACAGGGATGGGCCGAGTTCAATCCCCTGCTCAGCGCTGCTCACGCTCAGCCGTGTTTGTAATTTCAGCTCAGAGGATCTCTGGATTTGATGTTTCGACTCACTGCACCCAGGCCAGAGAATCAATATGAATTATCAGTAATTTTCCAGGGGTGGATAAATGGCATCATGATGTGGAACTGCTGCTAATCCTTGCCTTGTCCTTGCTTGTTGGGTCAGCAGCGTTTGTTTAAGTCCTCGGAGGTCACAGTGACGTGCTGCTCCGCAGCAACTTGTCTGGGGGCTCCTGAGGAGGTGAAGTTGATGGTGGCACCGTCAGCAAATGATTGTAAAGACACCTGGCAGGGCGGGGCAGGGCAGGGCAGGGCAGGGCAGGGCAGGGCAGGGCCTTGCAGTGTCACCCGGGCACACGCAGCCTAGATCAGTTGTGGCCATGTGGTGATGTTCCGTTTGTCCCACGGCTCTCGTGTCCCCAGGGCAGCCCCTGTGCCTGAGGGCCCTGCCAGGGGCGGTCGGAGCCACAGCCCCAGACCCCTCGGTGCTGCGAGGGCTGCGCGCTCCGGGCTTTGCCCTCCTCTGTGTCCCGGGAGGGAGCTGAGCTGGCTTGGCCCTGTCCAAACCCAAGCATGGGGGAGAGCTCTGGGGGAGGGAGGGCAGGAGGAGACTGATGCTTTCGGTCAGGGTGGAGCGCTGGGCTGTCCCGAGTCTCGGCTCCTGGCAGGGTGCTCCAGCCTGAGCAGCCTCCCCTGCAGAACCACGGCATCACTGAACACTCAATAAGCAGCTTCAGGAGCCTGCTGATATTGAAGGACTGAGGGGATATTTAACCTGAAACTGGAGTTCAACTACATCAGACTGCTTATTAAAAATGAATGGGTTCATCCGATAAGGATCATATTCCTTGTGATGTGATGCAGCAGCAGAAACAGATCTGCTGTGTTCTGTCCTGCTCTTTTCTCCATGTGGTCACTCCTGTGTTTCTGTGTACTGAAAATACACTTGCTTTGCTTTTTCACCCAAATTCCCTCCTTATTGATTCCTCTTCAGACAGAAAGTCTGAAGTCTGAAGACTTTCAATAAACAAAAGGAAGCAGCTTAGTGAGAGCAGCTCCTTGGTGATCCTTGGCCCCAGAACACGTGGAAATTCCCCTTCCCAGATGCTTTAGGTGCACCTGTACTCTTCAGGTCTGTTTATCCTTTCTCTTTTGTCCACCTTTCATCCTGCTGGACATTTCATTTTGAGCCTCTGGGCTGGGGCTCATGTCCTTTGTTGCTGCTGGCCCCATGGCAGAACAGGTTCCGGTGTGGTCAGCCTGCCCTGGCCTTGGCTATGGGGCCATTCCAGCCCAGCCAGAGTCAGCAGTGGAGGAAACGCTGCTCTGGTGTGGCTGAAATACGGGAGATGGGCTTTGGCAGAGCCACACCTTAGCTGCAGGTTATTATCCCTGTCCCAGCTTACTCTGGAAGAGCAACATGATGGGCAGATGTAGAAGATACCCAGATCCAGAAGCATTTCCTCACGGAGGTTTATGGCTCAGCAATCAGTGCCCCATCTTGATGGAACACTTTGCAAGGTCACTGCTCGTATCATTTTGTGGGTGTTCTGGCCAATCAGAACAGTGCGGGGTTCAGCACTTTGCTACTGAAGTGACAGTAAAGGAAAAGAAATATTCTTCCAGATATGAAAACTGTTTGAATCTCAGATTTCTACGTTTTTGTAATATGAATTTCTCATAGATTAAACATTCCCGGTCCTACCCAGGCTGATTCCTGGTTGTCACCAGTCTGCAATCACATTTCACACGACACTTTGTCCTTGGTTTCAGCACATCACTCAGGTTGGAAGATGTTTTACATGGTCTGCAGAATTTGCAGATGCAAATGGCGCAGGGGTGCCTTAGGCTGTCCCTGTGCTGTGTCCGCAGTCAGCAGGTCACTGGCACAGCTGGCACCTGGAAAAGTGGATGCAAATGGTCCCAGCACTGGCAGATGGAGGCTGGCTCTGCTATGGAATACTGGGAGCACTGGGAATCGAATCATGGAATAGAAACACAGGATCATTTAGGTTGGAAAAGCCCTCTGAGACCATCGAGTCCACCCATTCCCCAGCACTGCCAAGGCCACCACTGACTCATGTCCCCGAGTGCCACATCCACACGGCCTCTAAATCCCTCCAGGGATGGGGACTCCCCCTCCTCTTACTCCTTTTTTTTTTTTTAATCTCTCCATTCTGCTCCTTTCCAAGGGAGATGTTGTGCCCAAATCTTCTGCCTGGGGACTCTCTTCATGGGTACTGTGGGTGTCTGTTCCTATTAGAAATGGTGCAACAAATCCAAATTATGTGCAGCACTTCATCAACTCTGGGCTGGAGCAGGAGCCTGCTTTTGTTTTTTCCATTGCTTTTTGATTTTTTAATTTGTTTTGGTGAGATGAAATGTAGAAAGAAGAAAGTGATCCTAAAGGAATTATGACTCATGGAGATTAGATAAATAAGACAACTATAAAAGCCATGCTAAAAAGCAGTTTTGCATACAAGTCCTAAAAACTGTCTGGTGGTTTGTAATTCCATCATGTGAAGGCAAAGCTGTTTCTGAGACAAAGATTTGGGTAATAAGTATGCACTTGAATTTTAGTTAAGAAAATAATATGTCCTGAGGGTACATATTCTTGCAATCATTTCACATGCATGCCGTGTTCCTTCAGAGACGAGGAACTGCTGTTATGTGACAGCTGACTCCATAAACTCGGAAAATTAATAAGATGTTCTCAGAGCACGAGGTTTATTGGGTGGGCCAGACTGCTGGGCCGAGGGGTGATGCTGGAGGAGGCGGGGGGCAGAGCTGTGCCCAGATCCATCGGGAACGCCGAGCGAGCGCCCCGGATGCACAGCCAGCGCCCACCAAGCACATGGCTTGGGAAAACTGGGACTTTGATAAAAGGGAGAATGATGGATCCTCAGGGAAATCACACAAGCAATTTGTTCACCAGTTTTGTTGCTGAGCTTTTGTCCAAAAAAAAAAAAAAATTATAATTTTTGAGCTCTGCTTAGCAAATGCTTTTGTTATTCCAGTAATGGTTTTTGTGGGAATTGCACAAAAATCAAGTGACAGGAGTTAAATGGCAACTTGAGAGCTGGTGGTTATTGCCTCAGAAGGGAAAGTGGTCTCAGGTGATCCCTCTCCTTCGGAAAACTCTGCTGTTGGCTGCATTTGAGCCATGGCTGAATAAAACGTTTTGGATTAATCGAAGCACAAGCCTCCCCCCAGGACCCCTGGTCGGGGGGACCTGCGGGAGTTCTGCCAGGGGTGTGCTCCGCCCTGGCCAGGAGGAGGGGGAGCGGCACAGTGCCCAGGCTGTGGGACCCCCCCAGCGCACCCGAAGCCCAGCAGCAGGGTCGTGTCCCCGTGTCCCCGAGGGGTCCTCCTGCAGCGGGGCAGGGGAGGGAGCCTCTGAGGGGACTCAGCCCCGACGCTGCCCTGGACGCGGGGGACACCAGGACCCGACCGTCCCGTCCCGGCTCGGCACTGGAGCTTGGGTGGCAGCACATGGGGAGCAAAGCCATGAACTGGGCTGGCCCCCGAGCCCTGGGCTGCGTCCCCCTGCGCCGCTGGGGAGGTGACCAGGGGGGCAGAGCTGGGCAAGAGCCCTGAAAACAGAGACACGCCCAGCCGCGGGCTGTGTTTGTGGCTTTTCTCCAGGAGCACTTGCCGGTTGGACACGAGAATCTGCTGCAGCAGGAAAAGCAATACGATTTCCATGCCCTCGGCTACAGCCCCTGGGCCGGCCCGGAGGGGCCGAGCCCCATCGCTCACGGGTGGTGCTGCATTGCAGGTGGGGGGGACAACCTGGCTGGAGGGGACAGCCCGTGCTGGAGAGAAAAGGGCTGACAAAAACCCAGCCCAGATCATCCTGGAAGAGATTTCCAAAGGCAGGAGCTGCTGGCCTGAGTCTGCAATTACCGGGAGGGCAAAGGGTTAAAGATTAGCGGCTGCTGACGAGGTACCTCTAAGCAGCTTCCCGGCCCTCTGCCCCAGCTTGTGCCTTGCATAGGTGACCTCTTCTCCTGAGCCTGGATTTAATTATTAGTGCACCAAAACCTGTGCTGACTCAGGGGCGGAATTCCCAGGGAAGCTGCTCTGCGGCCACGGGCTGGGGGAGCTGGGGAAGCTCCTGCTGGCAGGTGCCCTTGGGGCGAGGGCAGGGTGGGGGGGTTCTGGCCCCAAATTAGCTTGTATTGAGTTACCAAGTGAACGCGAAATGTGTGCTCTCTCTTCTCCTTCCTCCGATGTGTGACGTGCCTTGGGCTCTGGGGAACACCTGCCCGCCCACGGTGTGCGTTGGGCAGAGCCGCACAGGGGCACTGGGGTCATTTCCCCACGTTTGTTCCCACGCTTTCACACCTCCTCCCTTTCTGCACTGCTCTCCGCTGCTCTGCAGCTGCAGGTTAGGTCTGGAATACAGAGCAGTGCCTTTACAGCAGGCCAGATGTGTTCTCTTTGTTCTCTTTGTTACCCTGCAGCTGGCAGGGAGTGGGAGCCCTTGTCCCCTGAAGTGATGGACAAAACAGGCACTAACTCTGCGTCTGCTTGGTGTGGAGAGCAGAACCCTGCAAGCCCCATTTCCTGGAGCACGTGACTCCTCTTCAGGCAAATTTTTGAGTCTTTATTATACTCTGATTCTGATTATCAAAGAGAAGAATCCATGGAAGGCTTAAATAAACCAGTTGCCTGCTCTTTGCTCCGTGTACTCACTGCTGTGCACACCACAGACACTTCAGTGATGTGAGGTGTCTCTCAAGCCTGGGGCACGATCCCTCCTCTCTGGGCCTCTCTGCATGTCTAGGGCTGAATCTTCAAAAAATAGATTGATGTGTTAAAATAGCCACTGTTTCAAATACAAACACATTTAGCAATAAAATTAAAGTGGTCACTGAAAATCTTGATGGGTTTGGGGCATTCTGTCCAGATTTCTAGCACTTCTCACTGTTCTAAACTCCACTCTGCTTCCAATTCAAGGGTCGGTAATGCCTTTTCCGCCCAAGGAATTTTCAGCCCTTTGGAGGATGGATGCAGGAAAACACCAGCACAGAGTGGGATGGGAATACAGAAAATCATGCTGCAAACTGCTGCAGCTTTCCATGAGAGCCAGGACAGAAAGGATGGGGTGGAACAGGACAGGATGGAGCCTGGAGAGCTGCAGGTGCTGCACTGGAGAGGGAGGCTCAGCACTACCTGCACCCATCCCTGGGTGCTGGGTACCCCTCCCTGAGGGCTGGGTACCCCTCCCTAGGTGCTGGGTATGCCTCGTGTGAGGATGGGTGCCCCTCCTGGGGTGCTGGGTGCCCCCTGTGTTTCCTGTGGGCAGCCACGGAACCATTTTTTAACTGAATCTCATTTTTCCCCTTTAGCAACACATTTTAGTTGTATTGTGATTTGGCTGATTTTATAGCTGACACCATGCCAAGGACCAGCTAGGTAGCCACAGAATCTCTTCACAGAATCATGGAATCATGGAATCCCAGGTGGGAAGGCACCTCAAGGGTCATCTGGTCCAACCTTTCTTGGCCCAAGCGCGGTGTGGACAGGATGGCCCAGCACCCTGTCCAGCTGCAGCCCAAAAGGGCCCAAATCCACAGACATTTTTCAGACTATTCATGCACTATTTTGGAATGGCCTGCACGAGCTGATGAATTTCTGTAATGAATTTCCACGGTGAATTTCTGAATTCCTCTCAGAGCCGGTGGTGATGAGCCCAGCCAAAGTGAGCAGCGTTCCTTTCCCGTGTGGTGAAGACCACAACCTAAAGCCCAGCGGTGCCTGTCAGTAACATTCCCAGGGCGGCAGCACCTGTCTGGCAGCTGGACCTGTCAGTGTGAGGGTGGTGCTGCCTGCCGGTCACCCACAGCTGTGCCACCGGCTCGGGGCGCTGGCCGCGGGAGCTTGCCCCGGTCTGGGAGGTGGCTCAGGGCTGGAGCAGGGCTCGGGCTCACGGCAGGGCTCAGCCTGATCAGGATGCAGCTGGTGCCTCGTGCCGTGGGGGAGGCTCATCTCCAGCCAGCCATCCCTCGGTGACTGCAGCAGACAAAGATCAGACCAGGAGGAGAGGTTTGCAAGCAACATGTGCCCTCCAGGTCACCCTCCGGACCGCTAGGAAATATTTATCCATCATCTGTATCACAGAAAGGGGATGCTGCTGCCATGAATATTTGTAAACTGTCATTTAAGGCAGGCTCCTACCTTCCCTGAGGTGACGGGTATCACCATGAAGAGAATATATCAGATTCACACTTCTAACTCACCATTACTCATCTTCCTTTCTAATTCCAAACCCCACGTCCTGATTTGAAAAATGGAAAAGTCAACAGGGCTGCAGTGTCCACCTGCTGCTGCTCCTTTCCTTTAGCACCTCTCATGTGGAGACTCGGATTTTCAGCTGAATTACAGCTCATCAGGTGTGGGTGTGCAACAACTTCATTTATCTATCTCAATTTCTCAGAAGCCAGCAGTACATAAATTGGAATAACAGGCCATCCACAAATCCCTGTGTTAGCCACAGTATCTCAGTGGTTGCTGCAAACCTCTGAAGTGTTCCTGGGATCACAGGATGTCCTGAGTAGGAAGGGACCCGCCAGGATCGTAAAACAGAATCACAGAGTCATTTAGATTGGAAAAGCCCTCGGAGCCCATCGAGTCCAGCCCTTCCCAGCACGGCCAATCCCCCCACTGACCCCCGTCCCCAGGTGCCACAACCACACAGCTTTTAAATCCCTGCAGGGACAGGGACTCCACCCCCGCCCTGGGCAGCTGTGCCAGGGCTGGACAAGCCTTGCCATGAAGAAATTTAACTGGTACCCAATGTAAACCTCCCGGCACAGCTTGCAGCCAGCACAGCTTGCAGAACGTAAGATTTTTAGCTAAATGCAATGCTGAGGAACCTCACTCTGTATTTATTTCCTGTGACCCCCCACTCTTGGCTGCTTCTCTTCTATGCAGTGACACATTTCCATGGTTTCCCATGGAGCAGAGCATTAGCCAGACCCTGTCCTGGATCTTGCTGGCAGAGGCCTGGGTGGGCTCATCACAACTGATGCTTGGAAACCAGAGGGATTTGGGCTTTCTGTTTGTATGTGCACATTACTCCTGGTCCCAGGACAAGGGCTGAGCTCCATAAAGCAGATACTCAGGTATGAGCACTCTCTTTCCCAAGGTCAACACTCGCAGCCTGTAGATGTATTTTTAAACCCATATTTCCCTGGTTTTATTGCTCCTCCTTCTTCACTCAGAGTTCCTGGCACCAATGATGAAATAAAGTCCTGGAGCAGAACTCTAAAATACTAATATATATGTGTGTGTATATATATATATATATTTATTTCAAAACCTGTGGTCTGTATATTTTCTTCATCTATAAACTTAAGGAGAACTGAACAATGCAATAACCCTGCCACAGAAATATATTTTTTAAAGTATCAAATGTTGGTCCATCCAATTATTTATCTGCTACCTAATCTTGCATTACTTCACACCCCTGAAGATGCAGAACTGCTCATTATTTACATATTTTTCTTTCCATCTTCTATTAATACACCTCTGCAAGGGAAATGTATCACAAGAGAAACGGAGCAACCTGTGAAAGCTTTAACATCTGCCCCAGCAAACTTCCCATCACACCCAGCAGCTGTTCCACCAGTGTAAGGACACAAAGGAATCTGCGGGGTATTGTCCTATTTGAATTTTAATATCTTTTCATTTCTTGTTTCTCCCTTGTTTGCTTGTTTTTGAGAGAGTCGGCAGCACACGGACACGGGGTTGTAAATGAGAAAGTGAAAGATTTGTCAATACTCGCACTCTCAGGGGACTGAGGTTCTTTCATTTTAATTACACTTAAGTCAGACTCCCCACACACCCCGTGCTGGATGTTTTTCTCTTCCTAATATTATATGGGGAAAAATGCAGCAGCATCTGGTGCCTTCCTGACAGCTTCAATTGATTGTAGCGGGAATGAGAAGCAGGGCTGGTCTGGAACAAGCTTTCATTGATTGCTGGAGTGGCATTGACTGCATGGGGAATTTGAAACAACAGCAGGTTCAGGAGCCAGAGCCAAAAAAGTAAAAAGAAGCTGATGTTGGAGTTTCCAAAAGGTCTTGTCCCAGGTTTGCATTTTACCAGATTTCAGTGGTGCAGCAGCAGCGGTGGACGGGATTTTTATTGTTCCTTTTATTTTAAATTACATTTTAAAATTGAAGTAAAATTACAACCAAGTTTGCCAAATTTACCAACAAAATTGACATGTGATAAAAGGGTTCATTTTTTTCTCAGAAATGCATGCCCCTCTGACCACGGTGATTAGATAAAGGACTTTATCTTCCCTACTGTCTGTGCTGGCTAAACCCTCAGAGCATGTGAATGAATCAAGAAGCTGAAAGTCTATTGTGTGATTTTATCGCTAAGTTCCTACTGTGCATCAAGTATCAATATATACCCTGTGTATCGAGGGTCTAGCGTGTGGTTTTATCACCGAGCCATGGGGATCTGTCGGGAGCTCTTTTCTGTGCCCGGAAGTTTGACAGAAGTGAAGGGAGCCGTCGGAGTTCTCTGTTCGTAGGGACCTGAGCCGCGGCTGTGTGACCACACCTGTGGGGGGCGCAGCTGAAGGGAACCCTCACGTGGCTGCAGCCTTGTGGGGAGGCTCACTGCCCCCCCTTCCCCTGCCCCCTGCCCTCCCTGACCCCCGGCACCCCTCGAACTCCTCGGACCCCCCTCCCTGGGGAGCAGCAATGCCACCCTTTCGAATGTTCCCACTCCTCTACTCAGTCCCAAAAGGTGCTTTTGGGGATCCTCACGGCAGTTTTTACTGGTGAAGAACAAGGGCCTGGAGTGCCAGGACAAGGGGCAATGGCTTCCCACTGCCAGAGGGCAGGGTTAGATGGGATATTGGGAAGGAAGTCCTGGATATGAGGGTGGGGAGGCCCTGGCTCAGGGTGCCCAGAGCAGCTGTGGCTGCCCCTGGATCCCTGGGAGTGTCCCAGGCCAGGCTGGACGGGGCTTGGAGCACCCTGGGATAGTGGGAGGTGTTCCTGCCCATGGCAGGGGTGGCACTGGGTGGGATTGAAGGTCCCTTCCAACCCAAACTATCCTGGAATTCTAAAGGAAGGGTCAGCTCAGACCTGGGACTGTCCTGGGCTCTGGTCAGGCCAGTGACACTGCACAGTTCCTGAATCCTGAACATCTCTGTGGACCTGGAACTTTGGCTGCCTCCTCGGAGGTGCTGAACAACCTTCACAAGCTGGCTGGTGAACCCCAGGCCCTGGGGGAGGAGGATGGCTGATTAAGGTTTGTGATCTTGGCTGTAAGTAGCGGTGATAGCAGCTCGAATAGATGTTGTGCATTTTTATTATACCATTTTCTGAAGTAGCACTATTAAAAATATGACATCCATTGTACATTCCAGCAGAAGATGTGTGTGCTATTGATTTCCTTGTGCTTACCTTAGAACTGTTTATTCTGTGTTATCTTGTCAATGAAAATGAAGATACAGAGAATCCAATGCGATTCTTTACTGCAGTGAAAAATACCCCTCATCCTTTGAACCATCACAGACTGACATTCCACATCCCAATATTCTTATCTTGCTTCGAGTCTGAAATGTATTAGTGTGGGATAATAATGACTTATTTTTTCACAGGATACACATAAAAGGAAATGTATAAGCAACTTTCACTTCATTATCACTCGGCTATTTCAGCTGTGAATGGTCCATAGCTAAAAGAAAACAAGACTTTAGAAACAATCATTTTAATTTCTGTGCTGCTTTTTTCCCCCCAGTTTTATGCTTCTTCCACTCATTAAAAACACCACTTCTCATTTTCTAACGAGAGAGATGCACTAATATTTTATGTTTGTCTCTGCACTAAGCAAAGCATTGCCTGGCATTACCCTGGCGGGGCAAGGGACCTCTGCAATGTCCTCCCTGTTCTGCTTTGACACAGCCCCGGCACCAACGCGGCTTTTGGAGATGCCTTTGGGATGTTCTTCTGCAGGTGGCTCAGTGGGAATGACCCCACCACTGCTTGTGGCTGAGCACAGGGACTGGAGCAACCAAGAGGCCCAAAATCACCCAGACACAGGGACAGGGATGTGTCCTGTGACGTGCTCCAGGTCCTGGAGGGGTGACCGCGGGGTCTCCGACCACACTGGGGTTTGTCACGGTTTTGTTTGCCAAGAGCTGGGCACAGCCAGTGCTCCGGCCTGGATAACCATCCTTTCAAGTTCCTGATTAAACACTGCCCTCTCCCCAGAGTTAGGTTAAATAAATTTGTCAGCTCACGAAAGAGCCTTTTCCCGGTTTATTCTCATGTAAATACCAAGCCATTGGCTCTCTGCTGCGGGAATATCCAGTGCCTGGCTAAGGGCTCCTTGGTCCCGTCCCTCCCCGGGCTGCCTGGCCCCGGCGGCGGAGGGGTCGGCAGGGCAGGAGAGCTCCCGCCTGGCAACCACGGCTTCTGAGGGGAGGGCTGGGTGTGTGGAAGATCCTGCCCAAGGAAGAGACCTGGGAATCTCTCTCCCGGTTTAACCATTGAAGTTGTTTGCCTCGTTATTCAGTGAGGCATTTGCATGTGCGAGTCCCTCAGTGCTGCCCGCACTCCTAAACACCACTCACATGGCCAGTATCTGACAGTTATGGTTATTTCCTGTCCTTCTTCCTCTTTCCAATGTCTGAATTCCACCTGACCAGCTCATTTTCAACTATCTGTGGCAGGTTCTTGAAAACCTTTTGTGTCCATGGCTTGGCAGTGCTGGGTTTCTGGTTGGAGTCAGTGGTCTAGAGAGCTTTTCCAAGCTCAGTGATCCTGTGGTTCTGTGATTCTATTCCCGGCTGAGGAGCAGGGCGGGATGGGCTGTAGGAACTGGGGCCAGGTCCTTGCGAGGTCTGGGATTTGGCTGTGACAAACACAAGAGGGGAGATGGATGAGGTTGCTCTGCCAAAATGAGGCCGTGTGGAGGCAGATCCTTGAGGTGGGACAAAGCCTTTTATCCTGCCAAGGTCCTCCCTTGCCCGACGGCTCAGGTGTAAAACTCCTCCCCGCCGAGGGAGGGATGGGCACGTTTGCAGGTAGGGCTGAAGGTTTTCATCCCTTCTGGCACAACTGGCTCAACTACACTGATGTGAGAGGCAGCTGCCGTGGCTTAGAAGTGTCAAAAACCACCCAGGACCCCCAAAATGCCCCCAGACTCTTTTGGGTTGAAACACTTGGCCCCTGGGGGCTGTCCCTGGACCTTTGTGGGGACCCCTAGGATGACATCACAGTGGAGACAGCAGTGCTGATCAGCCACTGCCTCTGAAAGCAGGGAGGGCTGAAGGGAAGGTAGAGGAGGTGTAGCAACACCCTTTAGCATCATCCCACCCTTTGGGTTTGGAAGATATTTAGAATTTTGGTTATTTTTCATTTTACAGGGATTTTTTGCAAATTCTTTTGCTCTTATCCCTTGAAGAGTCCAAGGCCAGGTTGGACGGGGCTTGGAGCACCCTGGGATAGTGGGAGGTGTCCCTGCCCATGGCAGGGGTGGGATGGGATGGGATGGGATTTAAGGTCCCTTCCAACACAAACCAGTCTGTGATTCTAAGATTCTATGATTAAAAGCCTGACAGTTGCACATCTGGCTTGGGAAGTTCTGGCATAGAATTCTCAAAATACGACAGAAAAGATTTTTGTTAGTGTCTCAGTTTGAGCCTGGCCGGATGCCAGGCACCCATGGAAGCCCAGGACAGTCAGATTTTAAATGTGGCCCCTGCCAGAGGTGATAGAAGAAGCAATCCTGCGTGAGAACCCAGCCCTGTGACATTTCCAGTTGGAGTCAGACACCAAGGACTCTTCACTTTCCCCTTCCAGACTTGACTCTTCCATTCCCATGCTCACTTTTTTTAGTGTTTGGCCATTGTGTGCAGCAGCTGAGCAAGCACGAAGAATTTCTTAGTAAGATACTGTAGGAAATTATTGATTTCCTTTGCAGAGGAGTTCAGCTTATTTTAGTGAGCTTCTGGGTCGTTTGGAAAATAAAGTTCTGGGCAAATGACTCGTCAGAAGGACTGATGAGGATTGTGAAGCTGTAAAGCACAGCAGCTCCTGTTCTCAGGCAACTGAAGGTGAGAAAAATTTCTCATATGCCTCACAGTTATTAAAATATCAAGTATCCTTCTCTGCCAATTATGTAACCCCTGTGCCACAAGGGCAAATTATTTTAATTATAGGATTGCTGCACATTCAGAGAATATAATTTCTTTTGAAAAGAAAATAAGCTGAAATTCAGGCTTTACAGAGGAAAAAAAAAGGTTAATTGCTCTGAGCTAGAGACTTGTGCTGAGGGAGGTGGGATGCTCAGAGAAAATTCAGCAGGTCTGGCAAGAAACCCCAAATTCCAGTTAAATACAGGTTAGGTTGAATCACTGCTGGCTTCATACAGTTATACTACATTACTGAGAGAAAAGGGTCATTAGTGGCTGTAGCGCAAACGATGGCAGCAGAGGAAGGGAAAAGAACATTTCTGCAGCTGGAACAGAGATGAGAAATGTCCCCTGTACCTGAGGGCAGGCAGTGCCAAGGTCGTGGTGCCCCAGTCCCTGAGCTGATCACGGCACCCAGCCTGGGTCAGGGTTCATTTCATATTCTGGGGCTTTGGAGCTACTTATCCAGCCCAGGGGTGCAGGGACGTGCTGGTCGGACACCTCCAGGTCGATTTGATGAGAGCCAGGAGGAGCCCACCCGCACAGGCTGGTGCTGGGGGAGTGACCCTGCTGCAGGAGGGGGATGGAGAAGGAAGGGAGCAGCCAAGAGAAGCCTGGCTTCCAGCTCCCTCCCGGGGGCTGCGGGTGACCGTGGCCGGCTGAGGGTGGTGGCGCCGGTGATGTCACTGCAAACCTTCCTTTGGCTTTGGAAAGTGATCTCCCAAGGACACGCTGGGCCGTGGGACGAGCAGAGAGGACTAAGAGAATCAAGAGCAATTTGAAGAGGGCAAACCCAGGAAGGCCTCACAGACACAATCAAACGTACGGGGCTGACCCCACGTGTTGTCTCTTTGGAGTCTGAATTCGACTGTCACAGCGCCGGCTCTGGCACCAGGGCCTGAGGCTGTGCCCCTGCCAGAGGCTGGCACGGGGTCACGGGCAGGAGCAGCCCTTGGACCTCAGGTACTGCAGACAGATGGATATTGGGACCTGGCAGGATTCACACTGGAAAGTCTCAAAGGTGCTCACTGTCCCCTTTCATGTGAGCAAATATCCTTGTCAGACAATGGATCCTTTATAACCCATCTCCTTTGCCACAGAGGGGGAATAAGAATTGTATGGAAATGTTATCCAGATATGCTGAATGAAGCTAAGAGAGTTTTGCAGATACATTGAAACCTTTCTCCTTCAGACGATGAATCACAGTTTAACCAGAAGAGAGGATTAAGCTAATATCTTTTGGACCAGTAATGTGCTTCAAAGGGCACACAAGCCACCGAGGTCCCCAGTGACTCTTTGTCTTACTTTTATTAAATACTTCATCACTCTAGAAAACACCTCAGAGCTTGTTACAGCTGAAGGCAGCTTTAAAATATGATAATATAATGCACCACAATGACATATCCATTTCACATCTCTCCATTCAGGCTGCAGAACAAGGACACTCATAACTGATGTGTTTAGGTGTCTGGGAACTGCTCCTCACTCCTAATCCATTTGGCTGTTCCCGTGATGAGTCCCTTTAGAAGGAAGTTTTACATGGCACTCGGTATTCTAGGAGTGCTTTTTCCTTTCCAAGTAAATAATTTGCAAATATTGCCCAATTTTTGTTGGAGCAGTGTATCCTGTGCACAGGAAAATGGTGGGCTGTAGTCTGATCACAGAAGGGGGAAGAGACCCCCTTCCATGGACAGGGACACCTTCCCCTAGAGCCGGTGGCTCCAAGTCCAGTCCAGCCTGGCCTGGAACATTTTCACTCCCATTTCAGCTGCAGGGATTGAGCCGGGCAAACACCAAACTGCAGGAGGTGGACAAGGCACAGCCACTGTGCTCAGCCCGGGGCCCTGAGTGCTCTGGGGCTGCTCGGGGCAGGGGCTGGGGGCACGGAGCATCCCCACATCCAAGCCCTCGGCTGGTGGAGCATCCCCGCCGAGGCTCCTCAGCGCCCCGGCTCCAGCCCTCCCGCGGCATCCGGGCGGGCTGTGCCCTTCTGGGAGTGCTCCTGACTGATGGCCCACCCTCTCACAGCCCTGACAAACACTTGAGAACTCGCAGAGACAAATTAAAACCGAGGCACGGGAAAGCACAGGCCGGCAGGCAGAGCAGCTGACATGACTGCTCTCCAGGGACAGGTTTGTGGAGTGCCTGTGGGATTCACACCTGAATTCCTAGATGTCTGTTTTCATATATATACACGCAGATAAACACATATTCCTGCAACTCTACAATAATTCCATAATTCCCAATGAAGTAGGAAATAGTTCTGCTTGGTGAAGACAGTTTATTGCAATGCAGAGCTTTGGATTATTTAATCAGAGCCAGAAACCTTGCTCCACGAGCAGTTTAAACTCCTAAATCTTGATACACCCACTGGAGCTGGCTTTCGTTCCAAAGAGCTGAGGTTTGGAAAGCTTCTATTTTCAGACATAAGTAGGATTTTTTGTGACAAACTCTCACCCTTCCTTGGAAAGTGTCCTCCCTGCTTAGGGGAGCAGATCTGTCCCAGCCCCACTGCCTGTCCCCGCACTGGGGTCTGGGTGTGAGAAGAGGCTGCCCTGGGCTCTGTCACAGCATTGTGCTCTCCAGGAATATTTTGGGCACCAGACCTGCTCTTTTCCAACATCAAAGAACGCTTTGTCACCCACTGGCCATTTTGCTCCCAGCAGGAATGTGTCCTCATAACTGAGCGGGAGAAATCTTCTTGTAGTGGGGAAAACGCACCCTGATCAACGGAATAAAGCAAAAATCTATGATCTGTGGCAGGATTCAGGTGGCCAAGAGCAGCCTCAGTGAAGGCTGAACCTTTCCAACACACAGCAGGCCCTTGGAAGGAAATCTTTGTTGAAAACTCACCTTCCTGAGGGCAGGGCCCCGAGCGCCCAGCACGCGCTCAGGCAGAGCCGTGGTTCTTCCCTCTTTGCTGTGAGCTCTCCTTTATCTCACCCCCATTCCAAGGGAGCTCAGACAAAGCCAGGAGCTGAGCTGGAAGAGCTGGGAGAAGGATGGTGTTGCCATGTTCTATATTATCAGAGCAATCGCCATGGAAACGGGAGGATGGGACTGACCTTGTTAGTTTGCCACTGATCCTGCCAGGGCTCAGCCTTCCAGCTCGTGTTAAGCTCCTCTGGGACTGGAGATGCACATCTGAAGTTAATAAATTGTAGGGGTAAAAGCCACAGAATTTTGGAAATGTGAAATGTAGGATCTGTTAATCTGCGCTTCAGATGTGCTGGCTGCGAAGGGAACAGCTATTTTTGTGCAAATGGTGCGCTGAGATATAAAAGAGGTTTGATATTAAGTTCGCGGTTAATTATACAATTCCCTGGGCTTTCCAGTGCCTTTCCATACTCCAGGTCTCCAAACAGGAAGATGCTAATGGCTAACCCCTTCCTAAGCCTCCCCCCATCCTTGTGCCCTGGGCAGTGCCTGTGGCGTGGCTCCCGTCTGGGGTTTGGGCAGTGACAGGGCTGGGAGCTCTGCCCGCCTCTGCCATCAGCTTCCCATCCTGCAGCAGCTTTTGGCTGTATGGGATGAGCCAAGCATCACCCCGAGAGAGAAACTGGGAGCTTCCCTGTACCCCCCTCACACGGACACACAAGTGCTGGTTCAGACACATTTTGGTTCTACCCGGGAGCTGAGAGATGAGGCTCATTCCGTTCTCTGCAGGCGGCAGCTGTGCCTGGGGCAGGACGCCATGGGGAAGGAGCATAGGGAGGTCCTGTGAGGGATGAGGAGCAGTTTGGAAACGCTGGACCTCCTGCAGTTCTCGGTACATGCACTGGTCCCATGTTGCCTGTCCTGGGCACCACCATCCCCAGGCCCAGAGCATCCTCCAGGTTTGTCTGTGTGGGGACCTGCCTGTGACACCCAGTTCTGTCCAGAGAACACATAGATAAGAAAACATCCAACAACAAGACTGATTGGATTTCTAAAGGGGGCCTGCAAGGCTGGAGAGGGACTTTGGACAATGACCTGGTGGGACAGGACAAGGGGGAATGGCTTCCTACTGCCAGAGGGGAGGGATAGATGGGAGATTGGGAAGGAATTCCTGGCTGGGAGGGTGGGGAGGCCCTGGCACAGAGAAGCTGTGGCTGCCCCTGGATCCCTGAAAGTGCCCAAGGCCAGGCTGGACGGGGCTTGGAGCCCCCTGGGACAGTGGGAGCTGTCCCTGTCCATAGCAGGGGTGGGATTGGGACTGAATGGGATTTAAGGTTCCTTCCAACACAAACCAGTCTGGGATTCTGTGATTCTGTGAGTCTGTGATTCCATGAGTTTATTGCTACGATTCTGTGATATTGAGCAAAGATTTAATTACAAAAAGCAACTGTCAAGTCTCAGGAATAACTGATACCCTGAAGTGATGAACCAGTGGGATGTGGGAAGGGCAGCAGTGGAAGGACCTGGCTGCTCACAGTGCTCGGGCTGCACATCCACATCACCTGTTCCAGGCCTGTGGGCTGTGTTTGCTTGCAGGTGCTCACTGCAGGACCAGAGTTCACTGTAGGACCAGAGCTCCCTGTAGGACCAGAGCTCCCTGTAGGACCAGAGTTCACTGTAGGACCAGAGCTCCCTGCAGGGTTTCCCCTCCAGGACCACGGGTGTTTGCCCTGTGGGATCCGTTTTGATCAGTACCAACAGTGGTGTAATTCTAAATTCCCTTGAAGAACTGTACGTGGGGTGACCACTGCTGTCCACATAAATCCCTTTGTCTCCACGACTTGGCTCCAAATGCCTCTGCCTGTTACTTTAGCTCCATGTGCATGACTGAAAATGTAAGAAAACATTTGCATGGACTTAATTTGTTTTCTGCTTCTTGACCTGTGTCTGCAAGTGCCCTATATAGCCTTGCATCCAGCTGTTGGATATTAAGAGTATGTTAATTTCATATTTACATTTAATTTCACTTCTAAGTTTCTTACAGTTTTATATCTGTTTGCATTATTTGGGCTTGTTTACAGGGGTTTTCAAAGAGGAGAAACCTTTTAGCATTCCTTTCACAGAATCCAATCACGGAGTATTTTGTGTTGGAAGGGAAGTTAAAGCTCATCTCTTCCCACCCCTGCCATGGGCAGGAACACCTTCCCCTATCCCACCTTGCTCCAGGCCCCACCCAGCCTGGTCTTTTCTGCCAGACTTTAATTTTCCTAATAGTTTTTCTTCACAGCACACAGAGAAAACATTCCGGATGTGCTGAAGTAAATGCAGCCGCTGTGTGCGAGGTTAAGGCAGGGAACCTGGTCAGGCCAGCACGGCTGTGCCCAGCCCAGCTCTGATCCAGGGCTGCGAACACGGCACAGCAAAGCTCACCTGCCTCGGGCTTTGGGGGCTCTGGCGTCTCCGCAGGAGCCTTTTGTTTCCCTTTCTTTGACGACGTCTGCTTAAAACCCTGCTTTTGCTGGGCACGGAGCTGTGGTGGGAGGTCCGGCACCCCTGGCCCCTGCGGCCGCGGCCGGAGCCGCTCCGTGCGGCGGGCGGAGGGAGCCGGCCCGAGGGAGGGACACGGCAAGGGAAGAAACATCGTCCGTCCTGGCTGTGCAAAGCCGTCGGGCGCTCTGTAAAATAACACTGTGTCTTCTTTTTGCTGAAGCACGAAGGTGGGCCTGGCTCATGCATTAATTTTGTCTCTAAAACAACACAGGCCAAAAATGGGAGCTTGGCAAGGCTATAGAGAATTTGGTAAACTTTACTAAATGGTGAGACCTTGTCCAGGAGACAGAGCAATTTATTTCCATTTTTAAAGAAATCAATATTTAATTTTGAAACATTTGCATTTTAAATTTGTCAAAATGAAATACTGAAGAGCTTTAACAAGAAAACAGAGAGCCCACTAAATCAGTCTTCTGCACTGATAAAAGCAAACTCAGGTAGATTCTTTCTGAGTTTATTACTATTGCTTTTATTATTTTCAAGAAGATAGAAAGTAATGAAACAAACAAGAAATAATTTATTTCGTTAATCTTGCTGCAACTTTTTTAAACTGGAGTTAACTCATAACTCCAAACTTCAGGAGTGCAATAAAAATGCAGAGGTTTTTGTGAAATGTTATAGAATCACAGAGTCACTTGGGTTGGAAAAAACCAAGTTTTGTCATAAAATCCACACCAATTCCTGCACAGAGCCTTCATCTTTTGGTTTAGTGTTGGAAGCAGGAGACCTGGCAGCTGGTCACCTTCGGGAGACTGTCCATGGCCATGGAGGTGTGCGGGAGAGAGAAAGCAGAGAGAAAACTGGGAAGATGTTCCTGTTGATTGTATCTGCTCTGTATAGGAGGAATACTGTCTGGAAGTCTCAGACTTTCCATGGGAAGAAGGAATAATCGTGTTTGCAAAGCTCAGCAGGAGAGTGCAAATCCAGAAGGCCAGGCAGGAGGACGTGCTGGGTGCTCTGTGACGGGGCAGTTGGGCACACACAGGCGAGCTGCCAAACAGGACTGGATGTGTCATTCAGCTGGAACAACTTGATTTGCCCGGACACACTCACTGGCTGGGCTGGGCAGAGAGATGGGCACGGCACAGTGGGACCGGACTGGCTCCCTGCTCTCTCTCACCCACCCGTGGGGTCTCTGCAGAGGAGCTCGGGGACCTCCTGGGGTCCCTTGTGCCAGCTGAGCACCAGCACCACTGACCACCCTGTGCCAGGCAGCTCCATCCCTGGCAGTGTCCCAGGCCAGGCTGGACGGGGCTTAGAGCACCCTGGGACAGTGGGAGGTGTCCCTGCCATGGCAGGGGTGGCACTGGGTGGGATTTAAGGTGCCTTCGCACCCGAAGCCCTCCGTGGTTCTCTCACTTTGGTGTCCCCAGCCGGGTTCTGATGGAGCTCACACCTGGCTCACAGGCGCAGCTCGGAGTGGGGCAGCCCTGGTACCCCTCACACAGCCGGCGAGATGCTGCTGCTGCAAACTGTAGGATTATAGACCACTACAAGGATTAATTTTTAATGTGTAAATGAATTATTTTGTTTTTGTGGTTGTGCAAAACTGTGAAGTGAGCTGCAGCCTGGTCAGGATGTGAGTGGCTGAGCATGGAAGTATCCAGGACATAAGTCCCCTGCCCACAGTGGGCTGCTGCTATTTCATCCAAGCAAGAACCCAGATAATTTCAAAGAAAAATATTGTCAGACACCAGAATGGGTAACTTTGTGTTAAAAATACAACCTTTCTTTTCTTTGTTCTTCAGGTATTTAATGAGAACAGTCCATAGAATCCTAGAATCATTCCACCCTAATCCATCTTCCAGCTATCAATGGTGCTCTTTGTGAGAGGGAATAAAAGAGGTTTCAAAGGATGGTGATGCCCTGGGATCCTCAGCTGGAGCCGACCGCCACAGACCCGGAGCAGAAAGCAGCACACAGGGAAGAGTTTTCCCCACTGTTAATTAAATAGATTTTTTCACCTGACTGCAAATGAATAAAATTAGAATCACAGATGTGGAGCTCCAAAGCTGGGCAGCGTTTGCAGTGCCAGGCTCTCTGTGCCGTGCCTCGCCCCTCATGAGAACCCCAGAGCTGTGGCACCTAAAGCTCTACCTGCAAAGTCTGGCTGGGTTTTGTGTGACAAATGCGGGGCGACTGCGGCTGAGGATGAATTCACCACAGACACTCTCACTAGGAGAGTTTCAATGGAAGTGGGAATTGGAGACGAACACAGAGATGTCTCGTGCATGTTCGCACTGAAATGAGTTTGGGATTCAAACAAAGTCATGTGTTCACTGCTGTATCCACACTGCTCCAGTCTCCAGTAATAGACTTGACTGGATAATTGCAGACACTCCTTAGCACTGCAGCCCGGCATAAACCAAAGTGAGTCAGAGCTGCTCCGCAGGCTGGGAACGGCAGCTACGGCTGGAGCGGGGGGGCTCCGGGGGAAACGTGGGGCCCGTGCCGGGGCAGGGACACTGCCCACGTCCCAGACATCTGCCTCTCCTTGCTGCCCTCCTGCCCAGGCACTCTGGCTGCCAGCCTGAGGAAAACACTTGTGAAACAGTTTTTTGAAAAACTTTTTGTCAAATCTTCCTGCAAAATCTTTTGCTCCTTTTTCAATACAAAACTTAAAGCAATACAGAGAGAAATGAACAAAAAAGATAGAAAGCAAAACCAAAACTGATGTACCACATCAAGCAGCTACTGAACTTTTTTCTTTTAGGAAACTGCCACTTTCCATGCTAAAGATTGGTGACAGTAAATATAAAAAAACTAAAATAATTTCAACATTTGTTAACTGAAGATGTTCCTCTCTTATTTAAAATGCATTTTTTTCATAAAGATAAGGTGGAGCTGAGAAAAAAAAACAGATGTTTTTGATTTCTGGATATGAAGTATGTGGTTGGCTCGTTCCTGGCCCCTGAGAGACACAGGGCAGAGTGAGCCCACGCTGAGGCTGTGGAGGGACAAGGACAAGGGGTGGTGGAGGGAGAGGGGCAGCCAGACCCGTGTTGAGGTGACTGGAATGTCAGGAATCTCCCCTGGGACCCCGCACTCCAGTCCTCCTGCTTGGTTCCCATTTCCATGGGAGCTGCTGCCCGCAGGCTGCCCTTGCCAGCCGCGCTGGGGTTCAGCCCTGGCCACCCTGGTGCTGGGGTTCAGCTCTTCCTCCCTGGTGCTGGGGTTCAGCCCTTCCCTCCCTGGTGCTGGGGTTCAGCTCTTCCTCCCTGGTGCTGGGGTTCAGC
>WBMZ01011563.1:0-55069 GCA_013400975.1 Atrichornis clamosus
TCACCATGTTCCACTATTTAAAGGATGGCAATAGAGAAGATGGAGACTCCCTTTATATGAGGAGTCACATGGAAAAGACAAGGAGTATGGGTGCAAGCTATTCCTGAGGAGATTCCAATTGGACACAAGAGGAAAATTTTTCAAAATTAGAACAATCAGCCACTGGAATCATCTCCCCAGCAGAGTGGTAGAGATTTGGGTGGACAGGGTGCTGGGCCATCCTGTCTACACCGTGCTTTTGCCAGGAAAGGTTGGATCACATGATCCTTGAGGTCTCTTTCAATTGGGTATTCTATGATTATTCTATAATTAACCTTGTTACTAGCCCTTAACATTGATGGGTTGGCCAACAGGTAAGCTCACCCTGGGACGCAGAAAATAAGAGTCCATAACCAGCCCCAAAAAACACGTCTGTCTACTGGTAGATTTCTAAGCCTTGTATTACTGGTCAGAAAATGACTGCGACCATCTCCTCTCTTGTATACCACTCAAGCCCTTTTCCTTCAACAGACACCAAGAATTTTCATGTCTACTGAAGGCAATACACACACTAAGTACTCCCTATAATGGGACAGTGAACTTCCTCCAAAAAGGTTTCCTAGAAATAGTTGCATTTCTGTGCAGACTTGTGAATGTACTAGGATTGTTTACCTGTCTTGCAACTATGCATAAAAATGGAAACATCTACTCTGGGCATGTCCGTTACCTTTCCACTTGGCTCCTGATGCCAATTCTGCATGCTTCTTCCTATTTCCTAATGGCATTCACTAACTAAGCAGGCTGAAGAACCTCTTTAATTGTGAGAGCAAATCAAGCTAGAGTCTCAGAAGGTATTTTTATTCCCAAACAAGATCAGTTACCAGACACAGACAACTAAGTCTGGCGCCAGATGGTGTAATACATCGTAAAAGCAGCACCACTTAATTATCACAACCCTGAGAGCCTCCTAGCAGGTGATTCAGATGAATCTATGGGACCAATCCAGCACATTAATCTCACAGAGTACCATGCAGTAGGTCAGTCCCCCACATACTGCTCACTAAGAGGCCCAGCACATCGGAGGAAGCAAGGAGTAGTGAGGACCAGGTAACAAGGGCATGCACCCATTTCCCCAGGTGTTTGGGACTGGACTTGAGAATTCTTGTTGTTTCCAGGACTGCAGTTAACTGCCTGTTTTCCTGCTGCATTTTTACTGACATTTTCCAAACAGGAGCAAAAAATTTCCCAACACAGGAGCAGAGACACAGAGGCACCCTATAGGCAACACCAAATGTTGTCCTAGCCCAGTATTCAGGCTCCACATTGCAGCCTTGAAGACAGAGACAATGCCTCTCTGAATTTCTCTTGGGATGGTCTAGCATCAGAAGATGCCCAGGGTTCAGAAAACATTTTGTTTTCCTACACTTTCAGGATGTGCATTGAGACTATGGAGAAAGTGCTGAGGCACTGGGGAACAGCCTTCAGTATCCCTCCCCAGGTAAATCATCAAGTCTCCAGGACAGTTTGAACTCCTTAAAAAAATAATCAGGAGAGTCCTGGCATATTACAAGCCCCCTGCAGCCAAATATAATATAATTCCTACTGTATGTAACAACAGCAGGGATGATGGATGAAAAATTAAAATAAATTTACAAGCTAATTCAAAGTAATTAATTCATACTCTTAACTGGTTGCAAGATATGTCTGTATTATAGCCTCCATTTTAACAATTACCCAAAGTGACTTGACAGGTTTAAGCAAGTTGCCTGGAGCCACATATGGAGCAATTGTCAATCAGTATTAGAGGTCCATAATGTCCCAGACTTCCTCTCTGAACAGACCTTTCTTTGCACTAGTTCAAATCTGATGTAGCTGGTGAACTGTAAATTCAAAAAGGCTGAATCATAAAGCAATGTAAACCTATAATTAATTATTTTTCCAAATATTTTGACTTAAAAACCAAATGAAAACAACTCCAGTTGAAGTGACACTTGCACATAGATAAAGGAGTTATTCTCTCAAACATCCCAAATGCTGATAATATGGACTAACAAGACCTAAAAGCAACCTTTGTGGGGATGCCTTCATTTTAAAAGCAATGTCCTCTACGTGGCATTTGCATTTTAACAGAATTAAACTGCAATCACATTTTAAAAGCAGATAATGTCCTAGTGTTTTAGAAAGTCTATTACTGAAGGGTTGGGATCAGTTCGTGGGGTTTCAGCATGAAAGAGAGGAAAACATTTTGAAAAGTCTGCCCAGTCTTTGAATGTATTCCTTATAGACAGGAACAGAAAACAATGTTTGAGACAAGCTCTTCCTTTTAAGTTATACTGGAGAAGTAACAGTATGGTAATTGCTGTTTTTCCAGAGAAGACAGACAGTAAATTATTTTGCAATTCCTCATTATACCCCAGGCAAGTCACATTGTGTCTTTCTTTTGCATGACAATGTATTCCTTGATATTTGGGAACACAGACTTTAAAGCTGCTGAGTGTCTCCAATCAAATAGGTCCAATGAGATGAGTAAGAATATTAAAGTTATTTAAGTTTAAAGAAAATGAAAGCTACTGTCATTTTGGGGCATAGTAACTGGCATCAAATTCAGGCTTTCTCCTCCCAACATTATTCATAAAAACTGCAAGAAAACATTCAGTTATGTCTAACTACCCTTTTAGGTTAAAATGTTGCCATATTATATTTTGTCTTATATCCACTTCTTTTAGAAACTTCCATATTTTCCATTCTAACCTATATTACATTACAGTTCCTGACAAGTCAGTTTGCTTCATTTCCACATCCTGGAACAAGTTACTAAGCGCATTGTCTTCAGTGCAAAATCAGCAGTTTCAAGGCTTTGGCAATAATGAGTGGAATTTAAAGAAATAATTATTGTTACAAAATTTTGTACACTCTACCAAGAAGTAAACTTCCATTGAAAACTTCTGTTTCATCTGAAATATTCACTCTCTCATCCAGACAATAAGGATAACGCAAGAAACTAAAGGCAAAACTGGTTGATGTAAGAATTGGATAACCTTTAGAATGAAGTTCAATTTGCTTCTTCAACCTACTTGTGTGGAACTATTAGATTAAAAAATAATTTTGGAATATAGTATCTTTATCGTTGTTGCAAGCACCAATGCAGGTACTATAAGTCCTCCACTTCCTTGGAACTTGTGAATGTTAATACCAGCAGGAACAGCTTCACTATAGGAGGGGACAGGGATCAGCATCATCCTGGTTCTTAATGAGATTTTAATTGTCTGCATTCTTCTAGAGATGAGAGATATTCTCATTACCTAACACTGAGACTCTAGGCTTGATAACTCCTGAGACTTTAAATCATCCTGACAGAGGTCTAATTCTTAACAGTGACAGTAAAGGGAATAACCTTCTGAAGTAACCCAAAACAAGTCAGAAGTTTGCAGTATAGAACAAAAGCAATTACCACAGAAACAGTACAAGGTAGATGCTCTGGTACACAAAGCAGGGAAGGTGTGTACTTTGATAGACAACAGGAAACTCCTTAAACTGAAGAGGCACAAGAAGGAGTGTGTCACCTCTTACAGCTTCACAGGTGAAACCAGACGAAAGGTAAGACAGACATATGCTACACAAGCAGGTGAGCTTGAATTATGACCTGGTTACTGACAGCAAGATAACCATATGGACAATTATCTGAAGACAAAATAAAGTATTACAAATAAATATTAGCAGAGAATTACTAGGCCTGGTCTCTATTTAAAAAAAAAAAGAAAAAAACCACACACGCCAAAAAAAACCCCAGGAAAAAAAAAATCACCAATTCCTATATTCTGAGGCTATAATGACTTAATCCCCTTTTGGAAATAAATCTTACCTGATCAACTGTAAAGACTTTAATCCTTTCAATTCCCAACCATTTCTGAAATTCTTTTTTCCAGTTTTTTACCAGGCTCCCAGGGGTGACAACTAGTGCTCGCTTTAGTACAGGTTTGCATCCATAGGCCCCTTGACGCAGCAGAGTCCAGACAAGTGCAATGCATTGCAGTGTTTTTCCTAAGCCCATTTCATCAGCAAGAATAGCTCCAAACCTGCCACTAACTCTGTAAGATATAATGAGGTGGTGGTAACATAATTATTCACAACTGGTTTAAAGATCTGCTTCTGCAGTTGTTCTGAAGTATAAAGAACCTATTTATAATCATTACGGTCTACTGCAGGTTTTCATTCAGTTATACCAGAAAACCTTAAGAGTGAAAATTCTTGTTTTCTACATTAATGCATTAGTCCTCCAAAACTAAAGAGTTTAAATCTGCTTTTAGAACTAAAATTATACCTTAAGGAATCTCTGACTTGAGAAAACACTTTTGAAAACAGTACTTGTATTTTTTTTCAACAGGTTGGTATAACATCTTGTTTATTGCAAATGCCTGAATTACAAATTACACGAATAACTGTGCATTATATAAAATATAAGGCTAGAAAGCAGTGTTCTTCAGCACGGGTTTGACTTTATCTGTATTTACAACACTTATAATTGCAGGAGAAATGACAGGTCTTTTGGTGTACTAGCTTCTCATCACATCTGGCAAAATCATGGCAAGTGTGGCACTACATTCAGGTCAGAAAAAACTTGTGCAGTCTTTATTGGGAGAAAATTACTAATATTAATTAATTAAACAATTGCTCAAAGTTTCCCAAACTGTCAAATTTCAAATATGAAAATATTATAGGCATTGAAAGCCAAAAGGATAATTATTATCTTACCTCATTCCCATTACACATTCATACAGAAACATAATTCCTTCTTTCTGATGTGGGCGGAGATTATTTGCAATGTAAGGATCTACAACTACATCCACCACAGGTAAACCAGCCTTATTGAACATCCACTGATGACTTGCATTTGGTCGTGGCATAACTAGAGAATCTTGAAGTTCAAAGCATAATCATGTATTACACAAAAACATTACTTTTAGTCTGTTAGCAAAGAGTTAGGGTTAAAGTCAATGATCTAATGACTGTTAAAAATACCATTTAATATATTGACCATTCTCAGACAGAAAATGCATTTACCAAAGCACCTAGATTGCCTTCTACATAAAAACATTATTTTACAGAGGTTTTCCAAATAGTTTGCATTCTTTTCAAAGGTAAAGGTCATAAACTGAGAAATATGAGAGGGTTTTTTCTGATGAGGTGAAACTGCCTACCTAATAAATGTTGCATGACATCTTTGAATTCATAGAGTTAAATTAGAAGAGGTTCCAAAATATTTCTGAATTGAAAGTTTAAGAAAAAGAACATAAACAATGGCCTACATAAAATTAAACATTACATTTCAAGGGGGTATTCTTGCAGTTGCCCAGAAAGGCTTCTCTGCCCAAGGAACAGAGCTAAAAGGCACTGATTTGCTAAAGAAAAATAGGGAAGGATTGAGTGTGAGCTGTCAAAGACTGTCACAGTGCATGAATAAAAGAAGTTGACAGGTTCGAAGACATACAGAGGCAAAGAGAAAATGAAGTATTGAGCAACATTTGAATAACAGTTTTGCTTGCCATAATTTGTTTACAAACTCTAACATCATAATTTTGCTAGACAATGTCCATACCGGCTCACTTCTACTGCTGCTACACATCTTCACTGAAAAATTGTATTGTCAGAGGACAGAATGAGAAAGCAATTTATAGCTTTGGGTATTTTTATGTCCCTAGAGTAGGTCTATATTGACAATTTATTCACGGGGATAGGTTGGTTGAAGGCTTGTATCAGTCAGGGAGATTTTGTTTCCTACTGACAAAGGGTGAGTTCTGATGGATTAAATCAAATTGCATGTGTATATATTTAAGAGCCTGTGGTGACAAAAAGGTAACTTTTATGACAAAAATTTGGATGAGCACTGGACTAAAAGCCTAGAAATCATATGTGGAAAACATAGCTTTACATCTTTGTCACTGTGCTCGGTTCTGCTGAGCACAGGGATAAATGGCTTTCCATTTTGTAGAAGCTCCATTTTCATCAACTATAATCATAGACTTCAACATGAAAACCTCTGACTGTTCCAGTAGCAAGGTCCTGGTCTTGTAAAGTATCTCAGTAACTACTGCAAGAGGTTATGCAATCAGGCATTAGAAAATGTGATTCTCCTGTGTAAGCAAACCTAACGACTAAGAGTCCAAGCTACTGATGTGTTGAGGGCTCCCGAAATCTGAGAGGAGGTATTCAAATTCACCAGCAGTCACAGCACTGGAATAAAATGTTACTTTTTAACAAACTAGTGCAGAAACAGCAAAGAAGTTAATTTATGTGTTGAATTTATCAGCTTTTTTGTCAGATTTTCAGTTAGAATGCTAATGCAGTAGCATCTGGCAATCACAGAAAGGAACATTCTTAGATAAAACGCAATCAAGTTAAATTAGGACAGAAGCTGGTGTTAATAAGGATGCTCTACAAGAGGGCCAGTGATATCACTAATTACCACTTGATTAAGATTTCATTGTTTATTTACATAGCAGCCAGGTAATAGCTTCAAGAAGTCCCACCGTATCAGGATATGAGGTAAGAAGTAGGATGGAGTTATTAGAGTAAGAATGTAGGAAAAAAATGTATTTCTTAAATATGCATTGCTCTGCTTAGTAACACTTTTTAAACTCATTTTTACTTTCCATGTGAAAGATAGAGCCACCAGCAGAATATATCTCCTAAGTGGTTTGTAGACAAAAGAATATTTCTGTTTTAGATAATCAACACCACTTCCTGCAGCTATCAAATGTTTATAGGGTCCCTCATACACAACTGCTTAACCAGCCCATTCCTATGCAGTATGTGAACTCTCATGGCTCTTCAGCACACAGTACTTCTAGCACTATAAAAATAAATTTTATTCCAAAATGTATCTGGTTGACTTTGAGTACTGTAGTTACACTCACTGGCCACGAAGGATCAGGCACTGTCAGAAGCAATTCTCTGAAAACGGCTCAACTTCTCTATTACTGATCCTCCACCGCAATTGCTGTGCTGCCACGTTATGGCAGTGCTTCACTGACCCCACTGGGAAGCTGGAACTGATCTAGAACTTCTAGCATCTATCAGTTTCTCTGGTCAATAAATTCATTTTCCTTGGCAAAACTCTCAGAAACCACTCTAATGTGTTTCCACAGCCATCTGTAACTACTATGAAAAACTTTATTCAGTGCAGAGTATTTCACTTGTTAGAAACACACATGACAAAATCCTAACATGGTTAGACACTAGTACTGTATGTCAGAAATACTTCCATAATACGTTGGGGAACATGAAAATTTTGGTTACACATTCAATATTTTTTGAGAGTCAGAGGATGTTTAAAAAAACTTTAAAATCTCAATCTTACTTGAAGCATTTGGATCATGGCGAGGTTTGTAGCTTTGAGAATCTTTGAGCGTATTCTCTTTAGTACTGGATTGACAGACATTTTTGAATGGTTTACAAAATGGTTTTGTATTTGTTTGAGATAATGCAGTTGGGACTGTGTCATGAGTCCCTATTCCAGCCTGAAAACACCTGCCACTGCTGAAGTCATCTGCTGAAATTACACCCATCACTTCAATTTCTTTTCCTCCAACCATCAGTGTTTGACCTTCATCAAGATTGTCTAGTTCTTTAGCTTTATATCCAGTACCTAAAAGCACACAAAAAAGTGTGAATTAGGACAACACAGCAAGTGCTACTTTCTTAACACCAGTACTCATCTGCAGGAAGGAAAAACTGTGAAAAGGTATCTGCTGCTGAAACATTTGATTGTTACACATAAAGCCTTTCCCTCCTTAACAGAGTGACATGTGAGTGCTAATAATCAGAATTAGATAGCAGAATATGTGAGCAAATGCTCAGTCATCCTCATCCACAATCAAGTCTACTGAATGTCAAATAATCATTTAAGAGAATTTTTAAAAACTAGCCCCCATATAATAAAATCCAGCAGTTTGCCTTAATAACCATCCTAGGTCTTTTTCCCTTTCTTCCACGCCCCAAAAAGAACTCTCCTAATCCCTCTTGCTGTTATCTAGACACAGTATTCTGCTTGTAAAATAATTCTGAATTAGTTTTTTTACACTTGAAGATTCAGATGCATCTGAAATCTCCACTTCTATACACGCTCTGAAACATGCTCTGATTATTGCCAGGACTTGTGAGTAAGTTCAACAGTTTGTGGGCTCGGTCAGCAGGGCATTCTCAGAGCAGCTACAAATACTACTGGTCTCATTACAAAATATAGCTACAGCTGCTGCTTTCTTTTAAGACAGCAATGTAGGAAAGAGTGGGGGCTCCTTCTTTTAAATAGCATTCTACTGGTTGAAGCTCTCACATACAAAACAGAGAGCATATATAATTAATTTTCTTAAATTGGAGAGGTCAAATCCACATCTCTTCTTCTGAATTCCTTACCTCAATTGTTGAATTTGTATGATTTTAGATAAACAGGCTTGGACCCTCAATTGAGTCAAAATAAAGAAAAAAGGCATGACTGTGTAGTCCAGCAGTTAAATCGCTCATCTGTGAAGAAAGAGGCAAGGCCTCCCAAGGCATATTTTATCCAACAAACACTACGTATAAAGACTCCTGGAAGCTGTTTGCAAAGCTCAGGTCTGCCACTACTAGGAATGTGAAAGGTTGGAAGGTGAAGGTCTGGACTTGAATTTCTTTAAGAGAAAAAAATTATTGAGGTGTTTCGCAGTCTAAGCAAGTGCTGAAGATCAGTCTGGCCAAAAGGGAATGGAAGATACTTTTCTTCCTCTCCTCTGAAAGTATTCAGAAAGCACACAGCGAACCTTATTTGGCTCTTGAGAGAATACTTGCTTTCAGGAAAGAGCTGAAGATGCCTGAACACAAGAGAATGCACGTGCCTTCCTAAACAGGGTGCCTGGGGAGAGCATTTATGATCTCCTTTGCTCTGCATTTTTATTTTCTGTTATTATCTCTACATAGCTTCAGGCTGAACATACTGAATACAGGTGTATCCCTGTGCAGATTCTGGTCTGAAGAGTCTAATTCTAAGACAGGATGGGCTTTAAGGGCAGATGGAAACAGGGAAGGCAAAAAGCAAACCTACAAAGCTCAACTGTTTATGCAGCTGCCAGAAATAACCGTTTCTGTTTCATACGGCAATTTACAACAGAGCACGTCCTAAATTCTTTGCAATGCATTATTAAGGAATTAGGACATTGCAGGAGAGAACAGAAAGATGTTCTGCTGCTTCAAAAATGAGCTATAATCTGTGCTGGCTTTAGGTTCCCTTGCGCCATCCTTGATCCAGCTCTGGTATGCCTAAGGAAAAAAGAAAAATTCTTCCTTTGCGTTTTCTTCCCATTTAAAAATAATAATCCCAGGGGCTTGTACACATTCACTATAAGCTTCCTAGTATTATATACAATTTTGGAGGTAAGCACCACTACTAGAGCTTTCCTTCTCACTCAGTGAGCTAAATAATTGCAGAAATTTAAAACTCACACTGCTTAAATTGGTCAATTTATTATTTTCTTAGAATCAATAAGCATTGAAAGCAACTCTGAATGAGCAAGTTAGCACTAATGTCTTTGGTATCATGCTCTCTGACACTATCAAACATGACAAAAATACTTTTATGAGAGAAAATCAGACTGTTCAGTTTTCTATTGTGCTTGCTGCTAATTCAAGAAGACAGGACTTGAAAAAACACAAGAACAACAGGGTGGTGGCTGATGCATTCCAGGCATTACTCTCTTTCTCTCTCCCTTTTTCAAAAACAAGCAAGTCTGTACATATATTGCTTTGCTATAAATTAATTCAAATTAACTTCTAAGTCACAGACTGATTTGCAAATCAAAACTGCCTGGTCCTAACAAGACTCACGATGTCATGATTGTAACAAAATAGCAGAGAAGCCATCTCTGACCTAAAAGTAATCAAACTATGCTTTGCAGCAACATTGTCCAATTCTACTCCCTTACAGAATACCTTTGGCTCCGTTAGCAAAGTTAATTCTTGCTTTGCTTTCAGTAAAAATTACTGCTTCAAGTTGACTGCAGCCTGTAGTTTGCAAGTCTTATTTTTAACTTTGATATCAACCCAAACTATGTCTTACAGCAGCAGCTGCTGCTAAAACTACAAGACTAAAAATTGCTACACAGTTGACTTTGGCTGGGCTGGAAAATGTTGCTGTTTGCCTGTCTTTCCAACAAAGATAATATTTTTAGCTGTTTGACTGGCTGAAGAGTAGAGATCCAACCTCTGAAATTCCTGGTTGCCACACTGCTGACTGGAATATCTACAAGAAACTTACCTGTATCTTTTCCCCAAATTTTAACACCTTCACTTCTGCATTATGTGAGCAACCAAAACCAACCACTCATCCCTCTTTTGGCATTTCTGCTGAATTAGTACAGCCATTGATTTCCAGATCCTCTCTTTGGACTAGCATTTGGTGTTTCTGTGAATAATGTTACTCAGCCTGCTCCAGCCTCCCCCATGCATCTGCCTTATATGTAATAAATATAAAGCTTTCTTGCAGTCTTTCCCCCCCTCCAAAAAAAAAAAACCAAACCAAAACCAAACCCAAAATCTCTACTGTGGTCAACATTGGTATAAAGAACTAAATTATCTAAAGAGCTGGTCTCTGTTATTTAAAGCCCAGTCATTCTCTGCCAGGTGTTCCCTTACACAAGTATGCAATTCTACAGTACCTCTTCCAATGTCTTTGCCTTCCATATCTTTCAAAATTACTGACTTTCCTTTTGTAATAAGAATAGCATCGCCTTCCCACTTCTTGTGCTTTTTCTTTGATGCCTTACACCACACGACATTGAAATATTTCGCAAGGCAGTCAGGTGCTTCCTGAACTGCTTCTTCCTTTGCAGTCCCTGATGTTGGCAAATACAGTGTACCTAAAAGGGAAATAAAATAATAATAAAGAATATCTCAGGTTCTCCTGATAAAGTGTACAGTCCTTTGCATTCCAAAAAAATCAAGGACAACTGATACATTTCATTTTATATAAACAAAGTAGTGTATTTCCGGTCCTTATGGTGAGTTTGGACAGAGACAGAACAGCATGTAAGGACTCATCCTGAAAAAAAACCCCCAAAACCCAACATTACATTGTTTCAGAAAGTATGCACTTCCAGGGAAATTAGATTACTTGTTGCAATAGTAAGTGAGCTCGTGATTTGACATATATACAAGATGATGAGACTGGAAAAAGAGTAAAAGGAAAGGCTGAAAAAAAAGCAAAAGGGAAATGACCATAGGAAAAAATGAAAACAAGGTCCTGGTGAGAGGGTGCTGAACAATGTTCTGGAAGCAAGGACAGGAACACAGAGCTCAGGAAAGGGAAGAAGGAGGCCAGTAACCAGATCTGGAGCTAAAGCCATCTGTATTAAGTGGCAGAATAACCATAATGGCAATAACACAAAATATTATTTCAACTCCTTTCCTCCCACCCTTCAAAAATATGTAATTGTGCAAATCTTGAAACAGACCATCTCTTGAGTATGCAGCTACTCAAATTATTTTTACTAGGCTTAGATTTAGATTTGTCAGCAGTTACCTAATTGTGTCATGGATATAAATATTAATAGGCAATATTTAGGTTAATAAGGTTAAGAAATCATAATAGAACAGAGAACAGTTGATTATAATATCAATTAAGAATAAACACATGCTTTCAAGAGTTAGCAATCTGAGATAAGTAATGGTAGATAAGTCCCAAGCATTACCTAAAGGAATATCTGTAGCATTCCTTTTCAGCACATGCACAGCTTCAAAGGGAGAATCAGACTAATTTTCATTAAAATACCCTTGCATGCTGGTTAAAAGCTTAAATCGGTTTGCTCCTTTGATTCCATCTGGAATCCAACACTATACAAATCTGTTACAGAAAAACACTTATGCCAGAGACTAACCTTTCCAAAATTTCCAAGTGTGGTGGTATTTAAAGGAGAAGCAGCAAGAGGAAACTCTTGCTCACAATAATGGTCTGATAAAGAGGCAGCTTCTACATCTACACATGTAGACACAAGTCTACATATTCTTAAAACTGCAAAATACTCGTAAGTGACGTGCCTAAAATAAGTGCAATTTTTCCTACTAGTATTTACTAAAAAGGTATTGTCTAAAGGAAAAATCCTGTGTTTATTGAATACAATATTATTTCTGAAGTACTCTAAAAGTTGTATCGTCTGTATAGAACTCTATACTAACACGGTGCCTAAAGCAGATCAGATTTTCCATACGTAGATGTTTCTTCAGGGCAGTAGCCAACATCTGTAGAGTTTCATGCAGCAGATGTCCCCATCTCCAAGGAATAACAAAGAAGCTACTGAACACTGGCGTTTCACAGAAGGATGAGAATAAGAAACAGAGGAATCCTTTTTGAAATGTAGGGAATTCTTTGTAGATGAATCCTGGTAAATGAGCCAGAGAGTAATAAAAAAATCCTTGCAGCTCCGTAAAAAGGTAAAAAGGCTCTTCAGTAATGAAAAGTGGTAAGATTTAGAGAAGTGAAAGAGAGAGGGGGGAAGAGAGGAAACCTGTACCTTGCTAAAAATACATAAGACTTATTCTATATTGAGCTTCTAATTATAAACTGATTCAACAGATAAATACAAGATGGAGGTTTTTTTTGTTTTTCAAATTGATTCTCTTAGTTTAACCAACAACTACTCTCCTTATATTAAGATTTTAAACTATTACTGCAAGAACTGGAGGTTTCACTGCAGAATTTTCTTCTTCTCTCTTGAAGGATGGCCGTCCACAAACAAATGACCACCTCTTTGTCTCCTGCACTGACCTCCCACACGAGTTTGGTGACCCCTGAGATCTGTTTTATGGTCATTGCTCTTTTACACAGGGACTCCTGCATGGTATTATCTGAATCATCAGCAGATTAGCGTTCATGTCAATAACAAGTCTTCAAACTTTTCTTACTCCTGATTCATTTAAAGTAATTAGAAAACCAATAATTTAGAAACAAAGTTGCAAACTGCTAGTCTTTTGTAGTAGTGACTTCTGCTGAAAAGGATTTCCACAGCAACCTGTCCCCAAGTAAGAAGCAAACTGGGCACCAATATTCCATACAATACTACCATGTTCCTATGGGACAAATGAAGAACAGTAGCCTCTGCAATATTCAGATTTCTTCTCTCTACTTGTCTTTGGAATTACCATAACTTCTGATTAAAGAAATATTCAATAACAATTTGTTTCAAGTCTACATAGATTATTTTTCTTTTACCTATAACTACAGTATAGTTTCAGATAAAAGTGTAAAGTGTTCTCTTTTAATTAAGCATTTTAATGTAAAAATAATTACATCCCCTCAAAATTATCTTCCATATAATTTCCTTGCATAGAAAACCTAAACCTGTTCACCAACAATGCTGATTAGGTATTTGCATTCAACCTTCTTTTTATCTTATCAGTTTTGTTTCTATTCAGCTTCATAACTATTTAACTTTAAAGATTGTTTCAGTGCAATAGCAGAATATACAAATTCAATAAATACAGTGTCATGAGCTTTTCAAGAATTGAAATGAGACTGCTATGTTATGCACAGGAACTAAGTTCAGTTTTTGATACAGGGGTACAGAGAGCACTGGATTTAACAGAAACCCCTTGCTGCTCACAGACCATAGACAGTATCTGAAATAGAGCTGGGTTTGCTGACAACCTGGAAGATAAACTGCAATTGTACTTTCTGAGCTCTGTTGTTAATCAGTTTGGAGTGAAAATAATAAGTAACAGCAACTATGCATACACTGTGGTATGACAAACATCAGGAAATCATGCCCACTCACTTCTCTCCCAAACAGTCACCAGCCCAGCCTGGCAGTGCAGGCTGCTTAGCCATGACGAAACTGTAGCAAGCAGCAAGTCTCTCCTCCCAAAGGAAGGCCTTGGGAACTTTAAAGACATGGCTAACAAGGCTTTGAAAAACTTCTACAAATAAAGCTTTCTCTCTCTGGTTGAGAAAGCAAGGGCTTAAGTTTCACGATATAAACCACAGCCTAGCTGATATGAGGAAAAGTTTCAGCAGCCTCAGGAAGGTGATGATTTACAGAAATTGGGACAGGATCCAGGAGAGGGGTTGGGGAGCATTCCAATGGCAAACTAGTTTAACCAGTTTCTGATGAGCAGGATTTAGAGAAAATGCATTGATTAACTGCATTTAGGTTACTCCTAACGCAGCAAGAAAGTAGCTGCATTATGAAAGATTACAAAAGGTAACTGCAGTGTGCATTTTCAGGGCACTGTAGGCTGTAGCACTGTAACTTCACACACCTTACCGTGAGAAGTGAGGGCCACGCTCGGGTGAGCCGGGCACTGACACCTTGGCCTGGGTGTGGTTTAATGGATGGCTTAACCCCATCCAACTGCAGGTTGCTGCCAAAGCCCATGACCTCACCTTTCCTTCCCTCTCCCGCTCCGCTTCTCATGCACCAGCTGCAGGAAAGGCTCAGTCAGCAACTACAGTCAATACAGGGAAGGTGTGTGCAGTTTGGATCAAGGAGACTGGGAGGCTGTCCATTCTTTTGCAGCAGCTACTGTTAGGTTGGGGGGATTTTGAAACCATGGCTCCTGTCAAGTTACCCAACACCTCCGTACTTGAACTTTCATGTTCTAAGCATGTATGGAATGACAGGCGAGTTTTCCCTCAGCTGCTCTGAATCTTCTCAATAAAAAGAACTGTCACAATGCAAAAATTACATTTTAAAGAAGACAACTTTGATTCAAGTTGCACTCTATAGCACTAAGGAATAATTAAGAAATAGAGGGAGGCAAATAAAAAAATCTGGACTGCAGTAAAAAGAGATTTGGGCTTTGAACGAATCACAAACCAAACTCAACGCCAGTGCTCTGCTGTAGCCTCCACGGTGACTCTGCTCACGTGCCATTGGTCTGCTCCATGGAGCCAGCACCAACTCTTCTGAGCAGACAAAATGTTCCTTAATTAAACTAATTCATAACATTTTAAGAACAGATGTTTACACAGCAGTTAAAAGTCTAGGTGCTATGAAAGATCTATATGTTAAACACTCCTAAGATATCCCAGGAATCTTTAAAGAAGTATGAGACAGATAGCATCGTCTTGCATTTGCAAAGCAACTTCAGTCTAATTATAACTAATTATAAACTTAATACTAAGCTAACACATAAATGTATATTAATGTGCCTCCAAGGTGGAAAAACAACTCTTTTCACAGCACTTCTGTGAGACTTTAGGAGGAGAGCAAACAACAAGTTGAGCTGACTTGTCCATAACCCATACGAATCAGTAACAGCTGGGATTACGTCTCAGAATCACTTGATTACAACCCAGTGTTTTTTATTGCTCTTTCAAAGACAAAATGTATTTGTAATTCATTTTGCATGCATCAGCACTGTTAGCAAACTCACCTAAAGCAGGAATCTTTTCTTTGGAAAACACATCATTGTTTTAAATCCAAAATTATTTTAAAACAAAAATGCAAATGATAAAAAAATTTAAATATTTTTAAACTTCTGTGTCAAAGCTTCTTCATAATCTGAAACACGAATCAAACCAGCCTCTAGATTCCTAAGCATGCAACACTATGGGGAGATTCAGTAGATTTTATTTTACATAGCTAATAACCTTGCCAGGCCTTCATAGCTACTAAATTTGCCAGGCCTTCATCAGTCCATAGTACATCTCCCATGTTAGCTGTCTCAGTTTAAGTACACATATTCACTCACATGCACAATGTCCATAAAAACTGGCAGTGAAAGAAAAATCCCTGTTTATGAGAAAAAAAATCACAGATGAATCCATTCTTACTCACAATGAACTCTTATTCCCTGTAGAAGTTCTACTAACTCAATACCTTGGAGAATAATCTAAAAATCTGGGGAGGAGATAACATTGGAGGTTTTTTGGTTTGTGTTGGTTTTTTTGGCTGAGGTAAAACTCTTTCCATTCCTGAAAACTAAAAGCTCTTAGAAATAAATGCAGTTTGCACATTCTCCACAGCTTAATTTCCTGAGGATTACACACTGGACGTGCTCTAACTGAGGCTGAGGATACACTTCTCTGTAGTCACAGCTCTCTCTGCTCAGACCAAAGTTGGGTTTCTTCCACACATAGCAGCAGGGAATTTTTCCACAGCCCCCTCCTTCAGACACATCATCCTCTCTCCTGACACCAAACAGGGAAGGATGGCAGATAGGACAAGGACCACATACAAGGAAGAGCACTTTGGGAGACAAAGCCTGGAGAGAAAGACTACTGTTGGAAAGAAGGTTGATGTTAAACCAGTGGAAAATTGACAACTGGGTGAAAGACTGGAATGCTAAGCTGGAAGCAGAGCAGAAGCCAGACAGGGAGTAAAAAGAGTAGGAAGATAACAGGATATGTTAAGAGGAGGGATGGGGAGAACCACTGGGGCAGACTGGGACTGGGGTCCAGTATAAGACCCAAGGATCAGAGAGAGGGTTGGGATTTTCTGAGTAGGAACTGGTGCAAAAGAAACTTACTGCCTCTCATCTCTGACCCTCAAAATGCAAGGTTCACTAAGAAAACATACAGCTGGAAGCCATTGAGGGGAATCAAGGGACAACTTGGGAGGAAGAAATGAGAACAGGTGCTGATTGGGCAACAACAGGGAAAACGTAAGTGGAAAATAGCAATGGAAGAAACCAGCTAAGGACAACATAGTATTGCAACATTCAAAATGGCAAGCAGTTGAGCACAGAAGGGCACTGACTGCACAAAGACATGACGGGCACTCAGATAAACATAACGTCCTAGTAAATGGGGCCAATTTCTCTTCCCCCATCCTTCAACTTTTTCCCTAATTCAATTTTTAAGACTGCCAATGTGGTCTTAAAGGTAGTCATCTTAAAAATACTGTAATTGTTACACTGTTCTATATAATTTTACAGACTCAGGTTTGGTAGCTGTTCAGCAGGCAAATAGGGCTGCAATGGAAGATTTAGGTACGAAGTAAGAGATGGAGGTCATGAAGCTCCTGAATTGGATCCACTTGACAGATCATACCCTGCAAGACAAACCCAAATCAATTCTGAGTTTACGACCAGTAGAAGTCCCAAAATCAGACAAATAACTTCTAGTAGACAAGTCCACAAATGCAAAGCAGGAGCTAAAGCTTGAATTATCATATCACGTTTTCTGAAGTCCCTTCGTACATTCTGGTCTACAACCTGAAAAATTTTCAGTCTTTTAGTTTCTTTGCTGTCAGCAAACATATGCAAAACTCATTGGGCAAAAAACACTACATGCTGTGGTATTAATGGTCTACACTGAATTCAGTGAGCTCTTTATACAGTAATTCACTTCATTAGTCCAAAGGGAAAAGAGAAGATTTTCAACCTTGACTGTCTTACATAGATGAAAACATCTAATTATATGGAATAATCTGTTTAGAAATGTTAATTTGCTCTAAAAGCCAAAAGATTAACATCTAGAACCTTGTGGTACAAAATGTTACCCACCTGCCTAGCACCCCATGATCCCTCTTCCAGCAAGTGAATAGTTCTAAGGTTGGGAAGTCAGGCAAAGTTTGAAGCTGTCAAAAATAAGAGTGTGCATATGCATTCATGATAAAGTCTTTATGGAAAACATGCTGCACTACGCTGCCGTGGGACCTCTTGCTCATTCAGTGCAGAGAACTGAACTGCTGGAAATGCAGCAGAAGTGGCAGGAAGAAAGGCTGCTGCTGCCTCTGTCATCCCTGCACTGCTTTATTGTAAACTGCAAAAGGTGTGGGATGGAGGAGACTGCAAGGACAGACAGTCCACTTGTGTGGTAAGCTGAATAATGCCTTAGAGAATTGGACCTTACTTGCATGTCTTCGAGAGTTTCTCTGTGGTGTAAAGAAAGTCATTTAACCCCAACTTTCAGCAATAAACATTTGACTGAGCGCCTGACTTGTGATTCAGTCCCGTTTGTATTAACAGTGAACACTCATGGGTGTAGCTGGAGGTTGCAGTTGGGAACGATTAACTGTACGGTATCCTAAAGCACTGAGACAATGCAGCCCTCGATGATTCAGTCCACACCTTCCAGAAAAATGGGGCTTTGGGGATTTATTCTCTCTATGCCCCAAATCCTGCTTTATCTCCTAGAAAGTGGAGATTACACCAACTTTCTGTCTCACAAGGATGTTGTGAAACATAATTACATCTTGAAGGCAGTCAGATACTATCATGATGAGCATCAGAGGAAAAAAAATTAGCTAATTAATTCAAAATAATTTGAATAATGTGCTGAGAACAAGGCGCAGCTCTGTAAATGAACGAAGAGGTGGAAAGAAAATACTGACTAGTGACTCACTAGGACAACATAGTCCATTCTGTGAACTGAAGCTGGCAAGGAAGTCTACAGAAATACAATCCTTAATCATGCACTAAAGGGCTATACACAATAGCATGTGAAGACTGGGTCCAGGTTGTGCTATTTACAGGTTTTTGGGTACTTCAGTACATAACCTTTATTTTCAAATAGGAACCTTCTACATACAATAACAGAGCTGGTAGAGGTATTTAATTTGAACAAGTAGGAACAATCCTCTCATCACCATTTAATGAACATTTACCTCTTAAGGGTATCAAATGCAGAGGAGGGAGGATGGAGAGCACATACTTTCAACATTACAGCTCCATGGTAGAAAACTTTTCTTCCTAAACCTCTCAGCTGTCTAAAAATCCAACTGACTCCAGCTTTCACTGTAAAAATTTAATGAACTAAGCTGAAAGCTTCTGTCAGGTCCACAGAAATAGATGTGCAAGTCCTATTATCAAAGGAAAAAGCAGCATCATTGAGAATTCTGAAAGGCTGCAGGCATCATTCCATGCAGTGAGCCAGATCAGCTTGGTGAAACATTGGAACCAGTCAAATGCCATCCAAATCGACTGCTTACTATACTTCTTCATGTTGCCATCCACACTGAAAGTGGTTTTGATTAATTTGTAAAGGGTTTTTATTTCAAAAAATAATTGCAGAAGTGATACCTGAAAGTAAAATTTATTCTTGGGTTCTGTAAATATTGAATGTTATTGCAATAAATTGTAGTGTAAATGTGATAAGAAAAAATTCCAAATATTTCAATTACAAAAAACCCCAAATTACTAAGAAATAGTTAACAGACTATTACACAATCACAGGCTAATTGTAGCCTCCTCACAAAGCAGTCATTTCTTGAAGCAGCTTGCAGAGATGGACATGTTCATCCTTTTGTGTTGAAATGTTAATGGAAGGTACACAGCTAAACCCATATATGGTATTTTGAATTTGTCATTCTCTTAAGCATTTGCTAGTGCTTCTACCATTTTTTAAATAAAAAATAAAACTATTTCTGTACTGCACAAAATCTCTGTTTCTAAAATGCAAAGACTTAGATCTGTAACAAAAAGCAAGCAGGCAGAAAGGGATTTATTAAGATTACATATCCTTTGTATTAACATCTGTTTTAGCACATATTGGAAGGAAAAACACTTTTAATGTCCTGATTGTGTTTGTTAATGGCCATCTTTGACTTCCTTGGATTATAGTAAAGAGTCCTTAAAATACAAATAATCAATAAAACTTATGCCCACTGTCACAAGCATGAAACACAACATATTCCGATCCTAAATTATTTAAACAGGACTGTTTAAAATTTATGACATTACCCTGGGAAGAGGCACACAAAGGATGAGTCATATTTTTTAGACTTTTCATGTGTTATGCAGCAATGATTACTTGCAGAGTAGCTGACGAAATAGTTGGAAAGGGAAAAAGTAATCTTTCCAAATCAAGTTACATAACTTTGATTTACATAAATGTAATCCATTCAGTAGTCCAGGCAGAAAAGTAATATTTATGGCCCAAACACAAAAACCTAGAGCTTTAGTTGTAATTCTTACTAGGAGAGCAAAATAGAACAGGGAAGATGAGGGAGGAGGGAAGAGAAGAAATTCATCATTGTGGAGGTAAGAGGTGTTTACTGTGCTGCCTTTTCTGGCTCTGAATGCAAGAAAACTGAATACAACTTAAATTGCATAGAAATTCCAATGCAAATTAATAAGATGATTCCATGCAGGAAGCCTTAAACTCATGATGCCTTTAACAGAGCCTACTTTATGTCAACCCTGCCTATTTTTGGTCCTGAGCTGACCACTTATATAAGGAAACGCTAGAAGACATGGAGATGTGGCAGCTTTCCATCAGCAGACTGGCTCTACTTGCTATTCCCAAGGGACTGCTTTGACCCTTGGTGTTGCTGGAAAGCCTCTGCAGCATGTGCAACCCTTCTTATCAACTCACTGTATGTGTATCTCACTGGGGATGTATGTGCCTACGAACGCATGTACATGTGAAGGCTCATCAGAGAAGGAAGACATTCAGAAAAAGATTAAATTTATCTCTATTTCATCTGAAAACAATCTTTACAGATGCCCACTAGATCTTCAGAGCTAAAGTATCTTAAACTCTCAAAGTATATTTAACTTCTGGACTGCTGAAAAACATCTTTAGTGCCATGTCAGAAGTTCACTTTGGGAATTGTGTGTTTTCAAAATTCAGGTACAGCAAATTAGCACATATAGCTATATAACAAAAACTATCCTGAAAGGAATAGATTTTATTTAATAGAAATAATTATAACAAACAGCAAAGGCTAAATTCCCTAAACGAACTTAGTTCAGTCCTTTTCTGCACATACGCTATGCAGCACCCTGAATCCCAGAGCTACAAACCATATCTCCCAGGTTATTGATAGTCTTTTTGCAAAAGAGCTGGGCCAGTAACTATCCAGCTGGATAGTCCAACAGCTCTGAAATTCTTACCACCCCAAAAGAAGGGCAGTTGTGCTTGAGATCCTTGCTGTCATCTGCCACCCTCTCTGAAACTAAACAAAGTGGCTTCCTCACTGAGGCTGTCTGTACCATTACTAACAAAACCATGAACACATTTCCTAGCTTTCTTTCAAGGTGTTCACAGCTGAGAAGTCCCTGATCCACTCTCAAGAGTGCAATGTGCTCAGGCTGGACAGGCTTTCCTAAGAATTCAGTTGTTATGGACTACATCCAAAGTGAAACAAACTTGTACTGAAAATGACCACATTCTGTGTTTGCTAATGACTTACGAATTAAGACAAACTTGAATGAGGTTTTACAGGAATGGCCAAAGACCAGCTTGATGCCAAGTTTCAAGTACTTTTTCAACAGCACAGGGAAACCAGAACACTACAAAAGAAAGATGATCAAAACTCAATATATGTTAAAGAGAGTACTCTTCCCACAGTCTGTTTCACAGGAAAAAGACAAGCCATAAACAAACGCAAATGCATACATAGAACACACACATTATAGTCTGAGAGGAGGAAACACAGCATAAAGTAGCTTGGCCAAACTGAGAGTTAACGCTACTAAGGTCATCTGAAAGTCTATCACAATGTACAGCCTACTGCCAAAGCCTCCTTACAATGCAAAGGGATGCAACCATCACCTGGATGAAACCTGCAGGCATTACAAGTCAATTTTTGGGGGGGTTTACAATGCAGCCCAAAACAAATGCCATATTACAACCGAGAACACGTCAATAGCAACAGTAACATATACACATTGATTCTAATCCTGTATTTCTGTTACATGCCACACATAAATGTTTTAGCTTCACAAAATGGTATTCTTAATTGTATCAACAAGTGGGCTATATGAATTTTACCTGCAAACTGCAGCTGAGTTATGATAAATTACTTTCTTTCACATTACATCTTCAGTGATTAATAAGAAATACAACTCGACACTACTGCAAGTTTTTATCTGATGCAATGCAGGAAACAACTAATGTTGCAGTAGCTAACCACAGGCAGTCCAACATCCCTTCTCC
Organism: Atrichornis clamosus; assembly: GCA_013400975.1. NCBI lineage: Eukaryota > Metazoa > Chordata > Aves > Passeriformes > Menuridae > Atrichornis > Atrichornis clamosus. The sequence goes on from WBMZ01011563.1 coordinate 21,827, forward strand.
CCATTCCCAAATTAGATAAACATTTTGTCCTATTGCTTCACTATTACATGAAAACTAAATAAAACAAAACAAACAAAAAAACCCCAAAACAACAACAACAAAATCAAAATCAATCACTTATAAACTGATTTACTTATCTCAAGCATGCAGAAAGTTCCAAAATTTGAAAACTGGTATCTTTTGAGAAAGCATTAGCAATACAGACAAGGGTCTTACAACAACATACAAAGCAAGCAAATGGCAACACACAGAATACTGTAAACAAAATGACTGAGCCTTAACCAAACTGGGTCCTGAAATCAACTAAAATTGGAGGGGCAATGTAATCCAGTGGAATTATTTTTCATGATATTTATGACAAATTATGCTAATTATTGCAATTATCCTAACTATAAATGAAAATCAAAAGCCAAAAGGAAATGGCCAGGAAACAATGACTTCTTTTCAAAAAAAAAAATCTAATTGCATATGTAAAGTACAAAAAAATCAGTAGCATTCTTCAAGTCTGCAGTTTTGCTAAAGGGCAAATAGAAATCCTAAATTATGTGGAGTAACTGCTGATTAAGTATTCAATGAAAATTATATGATATTCTTCTTGTGTGAGTAATACAGAGTGAAACAAGGTGTTATACTCAAGAGATATCTGGACACATAAACAAATTATTCTTTGTAATCACTATGATAAAACAGTGTGAAATACCCATAGCATGGAAGAAAGGCAGAGGCAGTGGGGAATGCCAATGCCTACAGATGGCTGAGCTTTCCTTGGGTTCTCTGACCCTCATCCACCTCCCCTGATAAATCAGAAGCGAGGTTTTCAACTACTCTGCCCCTGAACGAGTGTAGGTTTTACAAGGAAGAATTCACATTTTATTAGTTATCAGTCAATGCAACTTCAGAAAACTGCATCTTTATTATGAAGAAAACTTTGCCCACACAAACTGAATGCCATTTAAGAGCAACCATCACTACACACAGGCAACTTGGTCAACACCAAGGTGAACATTTTTGTTTTTAGCAGAGATAAAACACAAAAACAGGTCACAGAATGACTGAAATTTAGTCATGTGTTATACAGAGAGATAACAGACATTATTTTAACTACTGTAAACAGCACCTTTTTTTTTTTTAAATCTAAGACACAGACAGTGAAATTTCTCAAATGATTTAAGACCTGGATATTTAAAACAGAATAATAGTCTTACCTGTTAGGAATACACACTGAGATGCTATATTTAATGCATTTTAATGCTACAAGTGTTCTTTTTAGAGGCTTCTTTTTATTTTCTTATGGAAAATGGAAAAATAATCAACATCTTAGGAAAATCACTTTATCATCTTCTTGAGTAACCTTTTTATTATTTTACTGAAGTTAAAATTGACATGGAAGCATCCTAAAGCACTTAAAAAAAAAAACATAGGAAATTTTAAAAGACAGCTTTTAGCCAGGCAGCCTGGGTATCACAATTCCTCATTTCTTCCTCCCACTCAGAAACAACTCTCTACCCAGTTACAAGCAAGTTAATGGCTTTGCCTATTGAAAATCCAGTGAGCACAAGTTTGCCCAAAGAAGACAGTATGCAAGCTTCAGTCTATGCATTTTCATTTTATGGGGGGGAAAAATCCCACATCAGAAAAAGTGTAGAAATTTAAATGAAACTAATTTAAGCTAGCGAGGTGGAAGATGTTAGAAAACAGGGCTATGACAAGCAAGGTTAGCTATAAGTCACCTCTTCTGGTCTTGGAGTACTGTCTCTCACCATTTTTACATGATATGACTTCTGATCTAAGGCAAGTATTTCATAGGAGTCAAAAGCTTACCGGGGGAAAGCAGGAACAAAAAAAGCAAGATAATTAGGTAGCAGAGGATGAAATTATAGACTGATCATTAGACAATTACTCAGATACACAAGATGCTATCACAATTATCACAAAGTTATCATAGTTACAATGTTTTATTCTAATCCTAAACATAAATCTGTTAGATGTTTGGAATTAAATTACTCCTACAGCCTGTTTAATGCAGTTATCTTAGTAGAAGGACATGAACATATGGTAGAAATTTGTCCATGCCTAAAATTACTCTGCTTGTACTGTGTGCATTATAACCATGCAGACAGAGAATGGCACTGCCAGATGTAGTGAAGGGAGTAAGAGGATAAGAACGAGGGTGAAGGAGCGAAGGCTTCCTACCATCCCTTTCACACGTGCTAGCACGGGATCATTCACTGGAACAGAAAAAATTCATAGCACTTCATGGTCCAGAAGGACCAGCCACAGCTGTGGTGCATGCACCCAACATTAGGAATACATGGGAAAAAAAAATGGAAACAGGCATGGAGAAGTGAGAAGTCTGACTCAGACAGATAACCTGATACTGTAAAGCAGATGTGGAGTGAGAAAGAAATGCAAATCCACCAACATAAAGAGGTGTAATATATAGTCAGCACCACACTGCACTGAGAAAGAAATATAATGGCACTGAAGGAGGAAACATTTCTCCAGTGAAAGGAAAAAACAGCATCTCACTAGTAAAGAAAGGAGCAAGCTCCATGGGGACTCACAGATGTCTCCCCCTTTCCCAAGCTCCCCAAAAGCCAAAAGAAACAAAACTGAGAACAAAGCAAATGAGAAGCATGAGATCTCTGAACTAGAGATGCTGCCTGCGGATAAGAATGAAAAGCCCTCCACACAAATGAGACAACGAACAACGAAACATGGAAGAACATGTTTCTGGGGACAGTTCTGACCAGGCCAGTGTATTTTTTCTTTACTCATTTGCATCCTTCCCGTTCCAGCATCAAGAACACAGGGGAGACTTCACCCTCTACCCAGAGTCCTATTTTTGCAACTACTTTGCCTGCCAGTTCAGAGAACATTGTAAATTTTCCAAGACTGGAAATCCCTCTAGTTCTAGTCCTCAAAATAAAAATACCATGTCAATAGAAGCCCTGGAGGCCACCTCTTCATCTATCATCAAGAGAAGTCTCTAGAACATTTTGGTGCCCAGTGTTAAGAGTAGCTATAATTCAAAACCACTGCAAGACAATGAGTCTTACAGGATTTATTTTCTGAACTATTAAAAACTTGTTCATTTTTATAATATGTAAGAACAGAAACAAGAAATAGAAATTAATTCCTTACTGGAATAATAATTAATTCCTACTGGAAACCAGAATTCTGATTTTCACCTGAAAGGATAAGATTGTACACTTCCAATTTACAAGACCACGGCAGATAATTATTGCTGTTTCCCATTTTTGAGAAGTAGAATAAATAAAATCCTTATTTATTCATGAAAGCCAACATTTTGATTCTTGTATACTCAAAGAAGTATCTCCTTGTAGTGTTTGCAGCTACACAAAAACATATCGATGTCCTTGAACTAAGAAATACAACAAAAAGCCAAGGACTGTACAGAAACAAAGGCCACTTATCCAGGCACCATCATTTTCAGGACAAGCAAAAACTCCCAAAACACTTAAAGTACTCTCTTCTCAAGAAAACAATGGGAAAAGCATTGGGGAACTCCAAATTGCCAACATTTGTTTTCACGGTTCTATATTTTTTCCTCAGTTTGTAAACAAAAGACTTGCTTCCTCTACTTTTCCTACCTGTAACCTGATAAAATTACCCTGGGCACTGACAGCCAAGATTATTTCTGTTATACCACTATCACAAAATTTACCTACATTTCTTTAAGCTCCATGAGCTCCTCAACTAAACTTACAGGCTTCCAGTCTCCAGCTTTCAATAAGTACCTATCCCTGTGGTACCTGATTCGCTCAGAAGACGAACAAGGAGGTGCGAGGCTTACCTCATTGAGAGTCTGCTGATGCAGACCAGTGCCCCGTGCTCGCATGCTGAGGTTTGTGGGAGTGAGGATAGAAGCTAATTTAGGAAAACAGTGGAAAACAGATAGGAGTGAGGAAGGAATAGTCTCCTTCCTATTGCTTTTGGTCATTCCGTTGTTGGGGCCCTCTGAGATGGGAGGCACAGGAAGAATTACATCTCCTTTGTTCTCCCTTTTTCATTGATGCTGTACTTCATTTCCTTTCCTTGCTGTAAAGGTTAGAGGAAGGGGACAGCATTGTTACAGGGGATAAGGAGCCAGAGTTCTAAGGCAGTTGTAGATCCATTCACAACAGGCAGGAGACTAAGAATTATGAAGAAATGAATCATCTGGGACTGATGTTTTCCAGGTATTTTTCTTCCAGTTATGAACACTGATCATAACTATAGAGGAAACAGCTGCTACCAGGACAGACAGGAGAATCAATTTTGTTTTCATTTCGGGCTTTTTATTTGAAACTAATCGAAAGATCAGAACAACAGCATCTATAAAAGGGACCCAGAACAACACAGAATCTTCTGTTCAAGTCATGTTACATACAGAAACTATTTCATTTCAGTAGCTTATAGTGATATTGATCAAAGGCACCTGCAACTGTCTTGGTTGCATATGCACTGTACTAATTATGCATGCAAATGAGCAAAGTAGATATTTATGTGGTTGATCACCAGTATAATTACTATAACTGAATACACAATCATGGTAACTGTACTCACAAATTACACATGCATGCAGCTTTAAAAACCAAGTGTTGCATTCATTGTCTCTATTTTGATAACATCCTATGGGAAACACTTCTCCACTGGAAACAATTAAAAAGTATTAACTTTTAAAAAGATGTACATTTATTCAACTGTCTACTGAACATTAAAAAAATATAACAATCCAGTAATTTTGTTTTCCAAGCTGATAGATCAGCAAAATGTCACTACTGTCATCAGATTTATCAACTTGAAAAGACTAAAACATTTAAACATAGCCTCTTATTTCTCCTTCTTATATGCATTTATTAACCTGTAACTTCATTAAGATATTAAAGGTGATTATTTGGAAATATAATGCATATGATCAAATTTTTAACAAGAGCTGAGCTAAATTTCCATTAGCTCATCACAACTCTAGAGATAAGTGGAAATATTTTCAAAGTTTGAATTTTTATCAATTTAAATACTTAAATGTACAGGATTTGATTATACTTTAGACCAGAAGAGTTGGTGCATTCAAACCCATACGAGGTATTTTTCTAAGGTACATGAACAACAACATGGAAAATATGCTTTCATGTCTCAAGCCCAGATTTTGATCCATCCGTATTAACATAAGAAACAATGTTGCATTTATTATTAAGTATTTCAAATAATATGACAGAAGTAATAAAATATTTAGATACTGCTGTATTCTGGCAGATCACGGCGTAGTCGTATTGCCTTCAGCTTCTCTACTTTGATTTTTGTTCGCAATAGTTCTTCTTCCAGTTGCTGCTTTCTTTTCAAACCATCCCTTTTTTCTTGGACATAAAGACCAATTTTTCTTTGGTTTTCTAATATTATTTGATGCTCTTCTTTCAGCATTTGTAACATCTGTGGGTCATATCCACACATTGGCCTAAAGCGTTCTCCAACCTCAAGCCTAAAAAACTCATCTCTTCTTGGTACAGGGGAAGGTGACATCATTACTCTCATATCAACTGAAGACACTGACGTTGAAGGAGACCTTTCCATAATATGCACCAGCTGGTGTTCTTCCTCTTGTTCTAAGTTCTCATTTTGTTGTGAGTCTATAATCAAAGAAGGAGGAGGTTTGACATCCTCTTCCGACTGCAAGTCCATCATGACTGTTGCAGGATGGTGATCCAACATTGCCTGTGGTGAACTGGTACCAGCAATAGTTTCCTTATCGATACTAGCACTAGAACACACAAAATCATATTTAAATAATCCATTAAAAACTATTTTTAAAGGCATAGCTGTAAGGAACCAAAGCTTCATTTGAATACTGCTCTGCTATCTATGCCTGGGACTCTATTTCATTACCTGAATACCATCTGTGGCCCTCTTTCTTTGCACCACACAGACAAAGCCCTGTCTTACTCAGATTTTATTGCTATAAAGGCAGTACAGTCAACAGAGAACTCCCCTCATAGGGCCTTCTGACACTGGAGAAGCAAGAAGGGTTATTAGTGACAAATGAAAATATATAAAAAGCCGCACCAAGTTATGCAAGTGACAGATGAAAGAGTTTATATAATATAAAAGGTGATTTTAAAAGGACATTAATTTAGATGGAGTGGACTGTGGCAGAAATATATCCATCTCCCCCTGATCTAAGGTACTCCCTATCTCTGAATCATGCACCCAAGTATTTTTTTCAACGTAAAATAATCACTAAATAAAATTACACAAAGAGCCTTGGGTGAAGAAACCAGAGTCCAAATGATGACCCTTGCCAGTAGATTTGGGAACCAAGCTAATCCTTGCTCCTATTCTTTGAATCAGAGATCTTAATAATTTTCTGAATTTTTCTGAATTTCTGTCTTCACAAGAAGATGCAGACAGAAATGTGTCCATTAAGAACAGCCTATAGTTCTGTGCATTTCTTTTTGAAAGAACAACGCCCACTTGACTCATCTGTCTTTGTGTAAACCCCTGAGTCAGCAGCATTTCAAATCATGATTTAACATTGCATTGGCTTTGATGATAATAATGGCTCAAGCTGTTTCTGACACTTCTCTACCATCAGTGGTGTTTGAAACCCTACACTTCTGCACATCACTCCTTTATTCAGGTAATGCTTTTTTAAGCCAGATCAGCTTCTTGATCTATTACAGCACAGATCTACAAAGAATACTTGCTGCATGACTGGGAAGGCAGGATAGTGTTACATGGGAACAGGAATATATTAACTTGGGATTGACAGCCAAGTCAGTGCACCCTCATGGCCAGGACTGTCTAAAACAGAGGCTCTAACTGGTGACTGCAGACTCAAGACATTTCCCAACCCTTCAGAAACTGGGTTGCTGCTAGCAGTTAAAGGAAGTGAGTGGATCCATGATTAACATAGCATTCAGAAATGCTCCCCAAACCCTGGAGGACTTGAGTTGCTGTCTATTAAATTTGGGGGTGAGCAGTGGAGTTTTTCTACACCTTAAAATGCCTTGAAAGCCCTACAAACCACACACTGAGAAACACTGGTTAGTAACAGATGTGGCTTCAAATTCCCAGAAGCAAAGCAGAAACGTAATTTGTACATCCGTTCTCACATAAATGCACTAACTCCTTGTGGAAATAAGGTGTGGTCATAACTTCTGGATTAGCCACGGTCTTCAAAACTCCTGGTTTAAAACAAATAAGCAATCATGGTTGCAGTTTCTGAAGGACCCTGATCTACTGCCATCCATTAATATGAAAATGCATTTTCTATAATAAAAGCATGAAAGCTTCTCAATACTCAGTTGTAAAAATGTTCATCAGGTTCAGAGCAATATATTTTCCAAAAATAAAGCCTGTCAACCACACAAACTATTTTAACTAAAGATTCTCTAAAAAAACCCCAGTCCATCTGAAGTAGGTATTGACAGCTGACCTTTCATTAATCCCCTGAAGAAAACGCCAAGATAATCTTAATTCTGTTGACTGTTACCTGAGCTGCCTATAGAGTATCAATTATAACACCTTACTCCCTTCTTCCTCATGCCACAAAGCCTCACTTTTTCCTATGTACGTCTTTCTCACATTGTTTTACTCCTCTTAGCATCAGAAGCATTATCCTGCACACAAATTTTCACTTGTTTTCCCCAGTGTTGAATGTAATTTTGGGTTTCCCCCCTCTTCACAACCACAGCTTCTAATACAGCTTCTCTCCTTATTTGCTGGCTCCTGGCCAGCTTCTAGGCTGAGAAAAGTGGAAACAACCAGCAGGAGAAGCAGGTCATTCTGACAAAAGGAAATGGAGAGAGAGCAGAAAGAGAAAGTGAGAGAGGTTAACTAGAAGAAAGAAGGTAAGATTTTGTCTAGCATAGACTAAAGCCTCCAAAAAGTGGAAAAAAAATCCATCTCTTACTAGTGCAATCCACACAGATCTAGAAAAATTACCAGATCTTCAGGTAACTCTGACGACGTTTGGGTTTTTTTCCTTAGTCAGCCTCTCAAGAGGAAAACAATTAGACAGCAAAGAGAGAAAGAAGGAATTGAGAAACAAAAGAGCTGCCTGTATGGTGGTTACTAATGTTGTTTCTGACAACTTGACTGAAAGAAAGACAAACAACAGTTACCACAATTGGGGCATGGTGTTTACAACCCTGCAGGCACCCATGATTCACCAGGTTTTGTTTAATCACAGTGAGCTAGAAATTGCTTAAAGGTGCGATTAAGAATTTGGGCTCGTTATAAGCTATATTTCCCTCCTCCAAAACCTAAGTCATATCTTGGTGAGTTAAAACCCAACAATGGGTTTATAAAATTAGGGTAAAATGCAACTCAGAGAACTATCAAATAATGATGCATTTGGGCAGGGGAAAAAAAAAATCTTTTAAATTATACTCTTTTCCTTCAGCCCACAGTGTTGTGGCTGTTCCTAGGAACAACCATTTTGGGTAAGCAGTAATCAAGTCAATGTTCCCAGACCCATAAAGAACTGCAAAAAATGTTTAAATTACAGGAGACAAACTAAGGAGATCATTAGCTCTTAATCATTCACTAAAAGCATCAGTGCTTTTTATAAGCCGCTCTACAAACTAAAGTTCTCACACTATTTTCTTCCCCCTCCTTACAAAAGTTGGTAGTCAAGACACTGCAACCTTTATTAGTGCAATTAAAAGCCTCGTTTTGTTCCAGAGAATTCTTTGGAATGGTTCCTCCAGGGGCATTCACCAGGAGCAGCAGCACAGCCTAGTTGCTTTAGACTTCTTTACGCAAAGGACCCACAACAGAATATTTTTAGAGCATCTGGCATGTTAGGATTTAGACAATTGTTACCATTCAGTTCAACCAGTGGCACCATGAATCCAATTCAGCAAGTGTGCGCATGCCAGCTTTTCTTAGAGTGTTACGCTGCTGCACTCACTATCAGTATATCTGATTAAAATACGGAAAGTTTGCTTCCCATTAATCTGCTTGGGAAAATACGAAAAATCAGAGCATTCTCAAGGTTGCTGGGGAGTTATTTGACTTCCCTCCCCCCCTCCCTAGCTTAGTTTTTGTATCTGGAGGAACCAAAACCTGACCCAGGCATTTTTTGATCCCTCAAGGACCAATACAGAACCAGCAGAGTGTTGCAAGTCAGATATGAGGGGCATTAGCCAGCTGTGGGAGAAAGCCTGCACACTGCCTGCCTGTATTATGTCTGGCTCAAATCTAGACAGTGTGTCTCACTTTACTGAGCAGTAAAAAAAAAGAAACCTTACAAAAAAAGAAAACTTCTATCTGTACCTCTCAGTTTCTCTCTGTATTGAAACTACCACACATACGACACAGAACTGTTTGGAGTTTAGACTGCAATTAGCTTTGCTCCAGCTTCAGGGAACCACCGTCAATGGAAGAAAAGTATAATTAAAAAAAAATTTGCACTCACAAAGGCACTGCAGTGTGGAGAATCAATTTCTTTTCTTTAAAGGGTTGGGATTAGCTAAAACATAACATGCAAACACCAAAGTAAATGAGAGAAAAAAGGTGAGTGAATAAGGTTTCTTAGTTCTGTGAACTAACTTTATTAAAAATCCTATATAAACTGGTAACAGTTCCATATCTTGCAAAATGACTGCAGTATTACCTTAAATGGAGGAGAATAGCCATCACTTTGCCAGTGTTTGAATAATCTGCCTATTAAAAGGTAGGGGAGGGATAGAGGTTGGAGCTACTATTTCTCTTTGATTCTGTCTTAACCCTCACTTTCCAGAGTATGACAAAGACTGAAACAAGCTTTGAAAGAGAGCTGAAAAAAATTAATGCAGTGCTAAGTCACCATAAAGCTTCCCATAAAACAAAAGCAGTATTATTTTTGTCATTGTTTCCCATTTGGGAATTTTCTCTGATAAACACTTCCTTTAGGAGCCTGAGCACAAGCAAAAGCGTTACAAAGTAGATAGGAGGCGCCATAATTTTCATTCAGTAACAAAATAAAAAGAATTGTCTCACCTTTGAACACCGCTCCTGTCTCTTAAACACACATTGGAAATCTGTGGAATCATCTCCACAACTTTCTTGGTTGGCTCGGAAATGCTGCTTTTACAATCTGAGTGAGTCTCCTTTTGCTGCAATAGCTCCTGTTTGGCATATTCTTTGAGCCTCTTGTACAGCGTGCGCAGGCCCTGTGCAGTACGAGGAGGGCGATCTACTCCGATGGCATTGTAGTTATCAGCTATGATATCCCAGCATTTGTTTTTTTCCACTATTACAGAATGCTTATTGGTATGTTCCTCGAGAATTTTAACGTATGGCTTCACGAGTTTTAGCAAATCGAGCTTTTCAGATAAGGTAAAATTAGAAGATCTGGCCTTCCCAACCATTGTTATCTTTGAATTAAGGAAGCCGTTCCTGGAGCCACCATGCAGTCCCTAGCTCTGCTCAGCTCTTTTTCACAAACAGAAAAAGATCAGGCTTAACTAGGCTAGTCTCATTTAGGCCCACGCCTACAAGGGAGGGTTTATTAAAATTCCTTCAGCTTAAGCTGACGCAGGTTCAGGAAATCTGCTTAAGCCAAGCCTGACCTACATAAGGCTTCAGACTGAAGAAGGCGAGAAGAAACAAGCAAAATACACTTTTGTATGAAGAGACCAGACATACGCAGGATTTAAAAACATAAAGGTTTAAAGATTAGCACGTTACCCAGCTAAAAATTACCTAATTTAGCTGGAGTAACAAGCTCTGACACATCTCCCCAGCTCCCTCACACAATCTCAAACTGAAACCGTGCTGGAGATGATTTTACGTGTAACGACGTCCCCCCTAAAAAAGCAACAATTGCTTTGTGCGAGGCACAGCGCGTTACGGGGAGCGGGAGGCGAGAGGCGGCGGCGCGTGTGGAGAGAGCCCCGGCAGAGCCCCCGGCGCCATTTGCATAGAGCTGGTCCTGCTGTCAGTCACTGCGGGGCGGCATCTCCCCCAGCCGGCTGGTTACGCTCGGGCTTCGCCGCAAAGCTCGGCTTCTCCCGCACTTGGCAGCCGGCGACAGCCACCGACACGGGGGCTTCTTAAAGAGCCCGCCGCGTTCCGCGGCCGGGCTCCGGCACCGACAGGAGCGGCACGAACGCCTCGGAGCGAGCGGGCCCCGAGCGCCGCCACCGAGGCGGCTCCCGGGCGTACCCCGGCATCGCCCCTCGGCCGGGGGCTGCGAGGCGGCACCGCAAGGGCTGGGGCTGCCCGCAGCCGTGACAGATTTACCGAGGGCATTACAGCGTGTGGATACTGGGGTTTTCATCATATCCACCACCAAACAACCGACTTTTATTATAACACATCCAGGCGTTCTTTCAGGATAAAAAAATCTGGTTTTTATTAACAAGATGTGCCTCCATTTCTAATGTTTGCTCAACAACGTAACACCTTAAGCCAAGTCTTCACATAAAAACGCATGCAAGGCTTTACATTTCTGTGGTCTAAACTAAAGCAACAAATCGGAGAAAGAGAAAAACCTACAGATGGAAGGAAAGGTGCTCTCAAGTACGAAAAGCAAAAACTAAGTTCGAAAAATGACATACTGAAAGAGTCCGGAGGGTGGAAACAAACACCACTTGAGATAGTGGCAACAGCTTCCTAAGTTTAACATGTTCAGCCTTGAAAACAAGGGAGCCTAGAAGCAGGGGGAAGGAAAGAGAAATAATTATAGCTTGAAATATCCTAAGGCTATAAAGATCTAGGTATAAACTTGTTTGCTCTAAGGGGGAGAAAAACCCCAAAGCAGACACAAGCCGCATTCAAAACAAGAAATTCACACTAAACAAAGGGAGACTTTTAACTGCTAAAAATCAATTAGCATTTAGAATAACAAGCACTTTTGGAACCGTTTCTGAGACTTGGCTTGTCAGTACCACCTAACAAAATTGCAACCAGTCCACTTCACGGGCATTGCTTTCAAGCCAAGATTAAATAAAGCATTTTACAGTCTGAAGCCTATTACACTCGAATTTGAGAAACAAAATACTCTTGTGGTTAGAAGCACTGTTTGAAAACCATCACTTTTAAACACCTAATCCTTCCCTACCTCCCCTCACTTTGCACTTTACTAATACTAAGAGTAGAAAGCCAGTGGTTATACTTTTTTTTTTTTTTAATTCACTTAGTTGTTCTTCAGTAACTGAAAAAAAATTTGGATGTGCTTCACATAGTTTAGGCTCTGGCAGTATCAGAACTGAGGAGTCACAGGCGAGCCTACACTGTACCCTCAGCTGTTGAAGCAGTTGTGCAGTGCCCACCCGGACTCTTGACTTTTTAGTGACAAAAAGAAAGAACTCAATGCTAGGTGGTGTGATTAAAGGCTTCTCCCCACAGACATGGAGAGCGCAAAATGAACAGTGTTGGGCAGAAGAACCCCACTAACCCAAATGAAAGAAAACAAGCCCTCAGTCCAGCTGCTCCTGGGCCCGGGGCTGAGAGAGACCCAGAGGGATGAGTCCACAGGAGAGGCTCTCTCTAAACCACCTTGCGGACTGAAGGAGGGGGTTACTGCCCACCGTGTATGGGACTCATTGTGAGATACCAGGAGGAGTATTTTGGGATTGCAGAAAGCAGTACAGGATACTTAGAGGAAAAACCCAAGACAAGAGAAGATGAACCATGAAAGTGGATTGGGACAGAACAAGCGTAGGAGGATACTGGGTGGGGGGGAAAGGGCTAAGAAGGGCCAGGTGCATGTAAACAGGTGGCTGCTCAGTATGGTTTGTTCAGCCATGCCCTGCACTCTATCACTGCAGAGTGTCCTATCTTCTTGTTAAACCTCATTTGTAACTATTTTCCTGGGCAAGGGGAGATCTCCACTCTGCGTAACCATGTACGGAAACACAGATGCCAGCAGCTGGAGTTGTACCACACGTCACAGGGGCCCAGGTGCTTGAGGCACCAGAGGATTGAAAGGCTGGAGCCCAGGCACACTGTCTGGATACCTGTGTTAGTGTGTGACCTCTAGCAAACTCCAAGCCAGACTAGCCAGGCAGAAGGCTTGGGAGCCAAGTGCCCGTGAGCCTGGGCCAGATACTGCAGAGACCAGAAGGTCTGAGATTTGGCTACTGCAGGGACACCAGGACACTTCAGGACTGGCCACTGGTCAGACCAGCTGCCAGAGAGACCCAGAGCATGTTTGTGAGTCAATGGGAGACCAGGGGATCCAGGGACCAGTAACTGAGCAGAGTAAGAATTTAAAGCCACTTGCTGAAGGATCCATGTCATATACGTAAGTATTTCCCACAAACAGGCTTCATCACAGTCAGCCAGTGAAGAGAAGGGATGAAGCTACTGAAGCTGCTTGTGTTTGCGTGAGTGTTGCGTTTTTTGACGTCTGGCTGTATGTACACATATAGTATGCACATGTGCCTTCTGGTCCTGGCCATGAGGAGCTGCAGCAGTCTCCTCTATAATGGGCTTCCAGATGCAGCAACTCCTAATATTAGACTTATCTAAACCTGTATTACTCTATTACCTTACTGCTTAATGTTGCTAGAGAGACTAAGTTTCCACACTAATGCAATTATAGCAAAATACTGCTATAAAGTGTTCTTTTGAGCAAGTGTCTGATGGAATGCCTGAATTACATATTGTTCTGCATGAGTGTAAAATAACCCTTGTAAAAAACGAACCTGGCCGCCAACCAAGAATTTACCTTCCTTTTCTTTTTCCTTTTTAAAATAGCTCTACTCATCAGCCTAAGGTCATATCAGTACTTGGATGAGAAATCACAGAAGGTGAAAAGCCTGGATATTAATGATGTATATAGACATCTTCAAACTAAAACAAAAGGTGTAGCTCCAAGACAGTTACAAAAAAAAAATTGTTGCCACAATCCACCCTTCATCCTACACCTTCCACCAACACTTGCACTTACGCAACACAGTGCACAGCCAGTTCAGCAAGATGATCCAGCTACAGAATAATGAATTTATTTATTCATTTTGCAAGCATAATAATTTAATACAGAATTTAATAATTGGTTTACGTCAACATAAATGTGGGACATTGTCAAAACAACAATTTCTGCCTCCCCCAACCATGTTATGTTCCTGCACCTTCACTGTTCTGATACAAGCACTCACAAATCTTCTGAGCAACGCAGATCAGAGAACTGATTTGTCTTCATATTAATAATTTTTTTCAGAGCTGGGTTAGTTTAAACCACCAGCAGTTCCCTAATCCAGTATGTCACAGGACAAATAACTCACAAAAAGAAATATATAGAAAAAGCTTCTTCAGACTCTGTCTGGATCACTGTAGGGTTAATTGCAAACCATATTCCTAAAGACTTGTATTAACTGAGGTGACAGCAAACCACAGGTAGCAGGGAAGAAATTCTGGTCACCACTGAAGAGAATAAACATACATGCACCCCTCACATCACTTCATTGCCTTCTGTACCTCCTGTTTTAATCCTCTGTGCAAGGTACAGTTCATTTACCCTTCATACTTCTAAGGTGGAATTTACTAATCTCCTCAGAATTCTGAAAATAGAAGAGTTTTGGGTTTGGGATTCAGCTGCTTGGGTTTTTTTTTTTCCTTTTTAATTTGCTTGATTCTTGCCTTTTAAACAAACAGATTCTTCCCAATTTAAATGTTAATAATTAAAGCCACAGTTTTAAAATGCATGGAATCTTCATATTTAGAAGTTCATGAAAAATGGGAACTGTGAGAATAGATGAGAAGATTTTTCTAGGGAAAGGAAAATCAGCATGATTATTCAAAATCCAAGCAAAAGCCCCTTGCTGAAGTTGCAGAACTTCAACAGTTGGGAAATAGACTCAAAACTACAGGTAACAGGTAAGTTCAGGTTTTTGCTCTGAAAAAGTCTAGAATTAATACCAGAAAATGACACAAGCAGTGCACCCTGGAGAACTATTGATGTTAATGAATCACAGCTACAATACAGTCAGGAACTAATGTAGCCAAATCACTATGAACTGCTGAAAAAGCTCAATGGGCACAAAGTTTACAAGTGATAGGTTTATATCATGGCCACTAACTGTGTCAAGTGGCCCATGTAACTCTAGGCACATTATAAGACAGAACACCCTGAAAAGGAGAATGTCTTATATCAGAGGAGCATCTTGGAGGGAGAGGGAGGATCCTTTGTCACACAGAACTGCGGAAGAATCTCTCCGTGACAGACTTAAAAAAAGAATCACTATAAGGTATGTGAGTCAAAGGCAAGAAGACATCTGAGAGAACTGAGGATGCCCTAAGAAAGAATGTGTCTTGAAAGATGCAGAATGGAACAGAGAGCAAACATGAAGGTTGAAGGCAATAACACCAGCTTAAGTGATTCAGGCTGGGACCTTCTAGTGCAAAAAATATCAAATCAACAGCTTGCTAAGCCCTGTCAAGGTGCTCTGCCCAGAAAGTGGTAGCCCCAGGATAAGGCTGAAGGACTTCTGTTGTTACTAAATAACACAAGCAAACCAGCTCTGCAGGGACCTGGGGCTAGCATTTGCAATCGCCTAGGAGCCTGAAAATCCTAGAGAACAAGAGGACAATTGCAAGATTTGAATCAAAGCTAAAATGAAACTCTGGTACCCCTGTGCTTACAAAAAAATGTAGGAAGATTCAGCAGCTAGGATGGGGTATGTTACACATCACTGAATATACTGGACTATTATGGTAGTGGAAACACTTGGCAAGTATCACGGCAGTTGCTCCCTCTTGCAAATGAATTTGGCAGCTGCAAAAGTTGAGAGTGTCTATAGGTAGTAAGGGCTGCAAAACTTCCATTAGGTCATCATATACTCCTCTCTACTGACACGACAGCAAGACAGGGCCAAGTCATTCGATCTGCCTGTCTTTAAGAGCCTGCTGAGCAAAGGGTGGGTGAGAAAACTTCCAACTCCAACGGTTTCTCATAGGGACAGTTGTTTCATGGGCAATCTGTAAAGCTAAGGGATGCAGATCTTATTCATTAAGGAGAGAGTTGAAGATGACAAAGTTTTGTGAACCAGAAGTTGCAATATGACTTCACCTGGTAGTTACAGTGCTTAAATACATTCACACCAGACCTTTTCGAAATAAGACTTCTATAAAACTTGTGTTTCAAATGCCTTTCTCATGTCACTTGATTTTTTTTTCTCATCTTCATCAGCTCTTTCATCATCAGTTTTGTACTTTACCGTTCCTATCTTTGCTGTACCTGGACCTCTCAGACCACTCCTTTCCTTTCTCCTGAACAATTATTTCTAAAGCTGTGTCCTGCATTGGAAGTGGGGCGAATAAGGAGGGGAAAGCCTTACATCTTTTTTTTCCCTGCATCTACTTCTGTGATCATCATCTAGCATGTATTAAATTCTAACCTGTAACAGTTCTTGCAACTGCTGCAAGAACAAGGGTGTCTGTATCTCATGACAAGAACAGAACATACAGACATTAACAATGCAATTATTACCTTTACACAACTCCCTTTAAACTAGCCTGAATGACATACAGCCTGCTCCAGAGCTCTTATCAGCTAAAATTCCAACCATAAAACCTAACTACATTTCTGTCTCTTCTGCTGATAGAAGGCATTCTCTCAACATTTAGCCCACTGAAATGGGGAATATATTAGACAACTGAAATGCCCCCCATGCCAAATTTTAAAGAATATATTTTCATCTCAGTCTGACATTTTAAGGCCCACACATTCAGATCAGTAACCATTCTTCAAACTAAATTTGAGTTAAAGCTACAGGATTCTAAATTATAATACTATGTGACCATACAGCTCCATAAATTAGCTGTTTGCTTTGTAAGTCATGTCCTTAAAAATAAAAAAGCTAAGAGCACCATTTTTTACAAATTAAGAAGTGTGTCCATTCCTAATACACGCTTATATCTTCTCTGATCCTCTCTTCCAACAAGCTGTTTGATGACTAATCAGAAACAGCTGAGAAATACAGAACGGTTTGAAAGTATGATTTTCTCAGGGTATTTTCCTTAAATGCTCACATCTCCACTAGCAAGATAGCCCCTAGGAAAAGAAATGGTGTAAGAGAACCCAAGTTTCTGCAATTCTCCCATTTTGCTCATAGAGAGATTAAAATTTTGGAGATTATGCTTTTTACATACTAATCTGAAAACAGTTCCCCATACACTATTCCCTGCATTTGACAGAGGAGCAACTTTCTCCATTCTTCTAATCTTGCTCAGTGGATATTTTGAAGTCAGTGAGATAACCATCTTATCATTATCTTGTTGACTTTAGGAAAGTCATATTGTTACAAAGCTTCTGTTTCATGGAAAACTTAAGGCCCAAAGCCAAAAGCTGAGACTGAACTCTAGTCAGGCTGGCATGGCAACAAAGGGGATCCAAACAATGAGCACAGCCACAGAAAGATTTGACAAATAGCTTTGAAGGCATCCAGGCCTAGTCTGTAATAATAGTCATGATGGCTAAAAAAACCCTCCCGCTTCATTCAGTAAGGCATTTCTTGTCCCTTCATCTGATAGCTGCATCCCCTTATCTTCCCGTAAGTCCACCTTTGTATCTGCTGGAGAGAGGAGAGCTGGGAACACACACCCACCAACCTCCAACACTCCAAACTAAGGGCTTTTCAAAGGGTGAGAGAAAGGAAAAGAAAAACATGCGAGAAAATGCAAATAGCCACGTATTTCTCCTTTGTCCATCTTACATTGATATAGACTGTTAGCTTTCGATAATCAAAAAAAAAAAGTAAGAAGAATCTATGTGTACAGCTCCCCTCAGAATGAATGAGGGAACAGAAAGAATTATTACTGATAAACCTGAATCCTTTACAATAGTCTCTATGCAGAGTATTTTCCAAGTTCCTCATTTTTAAAGTTATGGTATTAGAGAATTTCTTTTTCTGTATATTGCCGACTATCGGCTGTGTGTCCACATGCATCTAGGGAGCTAAATTGTAAAAAATATATTGGGATAGTAAGTTCATTTCCCAACACATCACCTGCCAGCCCTTGGAAAGGGATGTTTGCTTTATATCTGCAGTTTCAAAATTAGATCTCTCTTTCTGCACAAGAAAGAGTATTTAAGTCTTTTGTTTGTTTGCTTACAAATTTTAATTTTCAATAACAACAATTTAAAGAAAAATGCATGAAAGATTATAATCTTTCAACAATTTAAAGAAAAATGCATGAAAGATTATAATCTTTACATGGAGCACAGCTTTCTTCAATAATGGATGTGTCACTACTCAAAAGTAAAGAACCTGACAATTTATATTTTTCATTGTAAAGAAGCAGCCACAGTTCCATTTAACAGACAAGTTACTACTGTGAAACTTTCATTTTAATCCCTCCAACTTTTGGAAAGTGTTGAATATCTTACATCTAATGTGACTCTTCTTCTTTATTTTCTGATCATGTAATATCCTGCTGATTTCTGGTTTCCTTCCCCTCTCCTTCATTATTGTCCTTAGCTCAAATGCAGAGCACACTTAACTGGGGCCAATGAAAAGTACATTTTTCTGTCAATTCACTGCTGTTTCCTCAAATGTGTGAATATCCTGGTTATATCATCTATAATTACAATAAAAGCAGCTCATTCACATGACAGCAAGATATGATCATACCAAGTTATAAATTAGATTGTACTAACTGTGGAAATATCCCACTAAAATTATGCAAGCCTGAATTTGTTTTACAGCAGCACTGCAAATGACTGCCCTGTCCAGGAAAGCAGCTTTATAGTCGCTGAACATTATATGAGATGTTGCCTTTGGTGGTGAAGCTGCTGTAAATTCCTTCTTCCCATCTCACTCTTGGTTGCTAATTCTACTAGCACCATGTATCTCACTCAGCTGGTGGGCATCCCAAATTCAAGATGAGTAAACACAGTTAGGGATGTGACAACAGCCACGGGGAACACCGAGCGTGCACAATCAGCTGGGGAGACACTAGGGAAGGTCTTAGCAGCAGAGCAGAAGACATCATCTCACATCCCAAGGAAGAGCACCAAGGAAAAGGTGTTGTCCTGAGGAGATGTCAAAGAATCCCAAAGCTATACACCAGAAAACACAAGCCATCTAGGACTAAATAATCACAGAAGTCCCCATGAGAAGTCTACCTGCAACACGGTGACTGCTGGGCAGTGGAGCACTGGGCCAGTAGGTGACGGTGTCGGTGTAGTCCCACCATGACTGATGCATAAATGAGCACTTCTGGGACCAGCAGCCAATCAGATATGGACAATTTCTCTTATGATGTATTTACATCAACCCAGTTTTATTAACTAGTCCCCATCTCTTGAGATGACCTGATCAAACAGGTAAGGATGACACCTAAACAGTAAAGAAACTATCCTGAACTGAGAATCAGCTTGTCTATAAATTTGTCTGTTCACTAACATAAACTATTCGTCTACAACATTGCAAGGAGAAGGAGGACATTTTAAATCATAAAGATCTAGCAAAGTAATTTGATATTATTTTGAATAAGAAATTATAACAAAATTTATAGACTTGTAAAATCTAACTTGCAAACAATGCAGTAATAAATCACATGCAGGCATCCAGTCACATCTCAGCTGTACTAAGATGTACTTGGTAATTATTAAAAGCTACAGATGCTTATGGAGTATCTTTTACCCAAAGACTTAACTGCTTTACCAGCTGTTTATAAAAATAATTGAAGGGCACATAGAACTGCAGCTATACATGCAGCTCCACCACTAAAACAGACTGACTGGAATAGCTTTTCCAGTTCATTTGTGAAGTGCAAAAACAGAAGTTAAATTAATACTTCTACTTTTGCAGATAACCAAGTAATTCTAGCAATAATATGTTTCATTATGAGATGCAAGGCGTGAATGTTTTTAGTTGGGTTACTAGAAATAAAAAGTAGGCAGTTAGACTGAAATTAGCCAATATGACAAATCTTTAAAATCAAATTTTTTAAATCCTGATTAAAAGTGATAGGTGATTGCTACTGTCATAAATGAACAGTGGATTTTCTCTTGTAATATTCACATTAATTGGTTAAAAGGATTTTATTCATATCAAGAGATAGGAGGTATCAGACAAACCTGTAACAATATTCTAGAAAGCTGAAGGAACCACATTATGAAAAATGAAACTTAAGTGTGCAAAGCATCCAAAGCTTACAGACCAATGTAGTCAGTAAACATTAACATTCCAGAGAAGATAGAGAAAATATATTCAAAACTATATGCAAATAATAAACACAGTTAATATCATCAGCATGAAAAACACTCAAAAACACCTGTTTTAGAGACACAGAGTGAACACATTAACCCTGTTTTGAAATACAGTTACAATCTGTCCTCATTGTCATTCAAAGATAGTATCTGAGTGTGACTTCTGGCAAAGTTCCTGTTGAAAGATGCATTAACAGATGTTAGTGATGCATGAAAGACAAGGTACTCTTGAACCAAAAACCAAACCAAATGGGAGGTGAGCTGTAACACAGTAACACTCTATATCCAGTTTTTCTGTTCACCTACATCAGGTTCAAACAATGAAATCTCAGGCCAAGGGGAATGTTGCGTCTAAGTGTTCAAGTGAAAGAGCTGTTCATTTCCACACACCATATACTAAGCCCAAAGAGAAAAACACAGCAACGTTCTCCTAGATTAAAAGTACCAAGAGAAAGCAAGCTGTAAACTCAGATAATAAACATAAATTAAATTATGCATGTTTTATATAAATAAAATAAATATATATTAAAATCATTAAGTTGAAGAAGGCAGTGTGGGTAAAAACCTCAGTTCTTGCCAATCCTGCTCTACTAGCAACACTGAGGAGATACGAAGTATAGTTTAGGGATCTGCCTGGCCACTGTTTCTTAGAATTCAAATTATTTGTATTTTCTTGGTATTGCTTATAGAACCTCAGAATGTCATGAGGACAAGTAGAAACCGAGCACTTGAGAGGTGCAATAATATCCTTCCCAACAACATTTATGGTTTTGTTTTCAGTTACTGTCAAATAGTTCTGGAATGTTAAAGTAATTTTCATTTTTAAATAGCATGCACATTTAGCTGATAGAATTATTTGGAAGCATGTGAGAAAAAGTATTAATGACAATATCAAATAAATTACCTCCCTCCCAAAGATTCATTGTGTCAACAAGTATTACTCTGAATACAAAACAAAGGTACCAAAGAGATTGCCATGTTCTTTGCCTCTTAAAAACAAGCAAATACCAATTAATAAAGCAGCAGTAAAGTTCATTTTCCTACAAAGATATGTAACATTATTTTCCAGTATTCAGAACTTATAATCACAAGTCGTAAACTGCCCGATCACGTTCAATATCTTACAGTTCAAACAGTCTTAAAATTACAACACATACGTAGGTTTCATTCAACAGTTGCTACAAACTTATTAAACATCTCTGGAAATATCTCATCTCATAGAATTTCAAAGTCCCTTACACTTCACTTTCATTAATGACATTTTAGGGAAAAGGGTTTTTTTAAAAGAAACTTAGAAATACAAGTATTTGTTAAGCTAGATATGCTATAATTTTTAGATTGATTCTATCTAATCGAATCCTGACTTGTCTGCTCCAAGAAATGGACACCATGTGTCAGATAACCGAGTTTTTTTGAAAGAATGCACAGCATTTCAGGGCTTGGTTTCAGAAAGATTAGCTCTATGAACAGTGCAGTTGTCCAGTGGTCCACAGGTGTTTCACAAGAATTTCAATGGAAACTAGGGTATTTATTTACACATTCCACTGCTGCACTGGAAACCCAAACACAGTGGCTTTGAGTGTGGTTTAAAACTATCAAACTGTTTTTCATCTGCATTAAATGATACAGAGACAATAAACCAAAATAATGCATACACACAGGCTTTTTCAATCTTAAAATTATTTTAATGTCCTTTAACAAAGACGTATGAGGCTGCAGAGACTGATAGTCACATATAATGCCATTACAACACTAATAATAACAAAAACCCCAAACTGACTCTGGCTTTCACAACTGGTTTTGATTACTTCTAAATTTCATACCAAAACCAACTTTGACAAAACAATTTAACTTCACATTACAAAGGAGGTTGTGATTTACACAATCTATGTAATTGCTACATTAGCTGTAATGAATAGCAGACAAAAGTTATGTAAAGGGCAGAAACGGTCTTGGAAAATCTAAGTTATTAAGAAATTACTTAAGATTTAAGGAAGCCTCAATGCAGGATTGTTTTCTCACTACAGTGCTTGCATCACCAGTGAACCTGAAGACCATAACTAACATTAACATTAGATTTCCTTCTTTTATACGCTATTTCATCATAGCTTTTTGAAGCCTTGCAGGGTTAGCTCCATTCTACAGGCATAGAAAGGCTTTGGCACAAAATGGCTTGTTCAGTTACTCAGAAAGGCAGCAGCACATCAACAAAAGCAGCTCACCCAGTCTCACTCCACAGCTTTTTGGTTATTTTTCTAAAGTCATCACAGAGGACCCATACCAGATGCACCCAGAATTCATGATACTGAAAGGCATTTAATATCTTTTCCACTTCACAACATTTTTGCAGGAATGACTCCTGCTTTCCCTGATTATTTTGGAAATAAATCCTCTATTTATCTTTCAAGTGAACTGCTAGGCAGAACTAGCAGATACATACTTACAGGGAAGCATGACCCCTTAAACAACTGGTCCCATACACACTGAAAATTTTCTGCAAGTGTAAGCTTCATAAGAAAAACTGGAAGTTCCAGCATGCAGCAGATAAATACAAAAGCCATAAGACTTAAAGACATACAAGGAGGCTGAATTTCCCCACATTAGCTCTGCCAAACAGAGTGCATACACTCTGGATCACATATCATGCCAGTGGCAGCATCCTATCAGAGCTATCTTCTTGCTGAAACTCAGCAAGAAGAGTCAATGGGAAAGGCTCTCCAAAGCACCTTAAAGAATGGAGGGGTTTGCTGCCTACCGAGGCCTGGAATTTATGCAATCTCCAGATGCTAAAATGGGCTTTGATGGGAGAAAAAAAATTTTAAAACCACAAGGAAAGGCAAAATGGACAGATGAAGGTGGTTGAGGGAGGAACAAGCACATAACATTAAAAAGGCAGCCACTTTTACACAGTTGAAAGTCAGTAAGCTTCTTCAGCAATGCACAGCATCCTATTGCCAGAGCAAGTCCCATCTTCTTACTAAACTATTTCTAAATATTTTCCCAGGTGAAAGCTGGACTGCACCACACACAGGTAATAGGGCTCAGGTACCTGATGTGTCAACAAGCAGAGGCCAGAGACCATGTACACTGATTGGATACACTGTGTGAGATTGCTAGCCAACACCAACATGGACTAGCTGGCAAGTAGGATAAGAGCAAATACTGGAGCAGCCATGAGTCTGGGCCAGATATTAGAGAGACCAGAGGGTCTGAGAGCTGGCTACTGAAGGAACCAAGAAGTCCATGCAAGTTGCTTGAGACACCAGGATACTTGGGGGTTGGCTACTGGTAAGTCTAACTGCCAGCCAGACATGTTTGTATGTGTGCATCTCTTGGGTGCAAGGCAAGTGGGAGACCACAGGATCCAGCAGCCCACCACTGAATAAACCAAGTGGCTAAGGCAAGATACTGGAGAGATTTATACTGTTGTTTTAGCTGTGGGAATGCAGGTCTGTGTACCAGCAACAGGACCGGGAGCCGTGGGCCTTTGTGGCTCATGTGCCCACAGCTGGGGTGCCCTGCAAATCAAGGAGCCAGCTACTGAACAGACTGAGTGCATAAGGTCAGCTATTGGAGGGACCTAAATTCTCTGTATGCATGTGTATTTATATATACATACATGTATTTTTTTTTTCCACACGTTTATTTTTTTTCACCACGATCAGCCAGAGAAGGGAACAGGATGTGTCCATTGGCACTGCTTGTGCTTGCCTGAGTACTGTGTTCTCTGTCTGTACAGGCCCATGTTACCAGCTATGTGCATATGTATATTGGACATACGTGTGACTATTGGGAATAACTCCCTTTAGGGAATTAGCCTCACTCTTGGCTGGACCTTGGGACACGGAACTATGTCAGCTTTGCTTCAATCAGGGTTCAAGATTTAACAGCTCTTATCACAAACAAAAGCCTTCCAACCATTCAAAGTGAGAAGTGATCCTGAAATGCTCTTTTAAGACTTCACTCATTACACAGAGTATTATCAATTAAATGAACCTTAAAACATCATTATCAATGTAATTAATTATGAAAAAACAACACTGAAATAACTGTAAGATGGGTGTTGAAATGCTTGAGCTGGCTCCAAAATAAGCGATTTTAATCCATCCATGTTAGTAAACCCAGTTCAAGTGCAAGGCTTTCAAGATGTACCTGGTTCCTGAGGTCGTACACTTGCATTCACACAACACGATGTGCACCCGTGGTCAGGGCACTCCAAGACTGGGAGATGAAGACACTCAACCCCATAATGTCATTCAGGTCCATCCAAGTGCCCCTGCTACAGTTCAGACACTTCACTGTCTTTGTAGTGCTTACTACCCTGGCTTTTTGCAGTAATATTCATTATGAGGGCACAAATGACAAAGTGCACACCCACAAATGAGCAAAGACAGTTCTGCTCTGCTGCTAGAGTTGGCTTGAACCTTGACTGCCCACTGGAGACACTGAAGAAAAGAATTCTGGAAAAAACCTGAATCCATTCAGAATGGTTACCATTCTCTGCATGAGGTCAGCAAAGTCTCCAAATTACAACACTTCCCACTATTTAAGGTATCACAATTCCTGTATTGCTCCAACTGTGGATTAAAGTGAGTTGACTGTAATGCTCTTCTGGAATAGCAGCACTATCAACTGGCTTCCAAAATACCTTTTTTCTTTCCTTTTTTATTAAAAAGTCATTTAACGTTTGTTTCTTTCACTCTATTCAGTAGAACACCAAATAATGCCACCATTGCACAACCCTTATAATAGTACCTCATAAAAGTTTAGTATATGCAGTGTATCATTCATAAGCTTTAAAATTCTCTTATGATACACGGTAATAAACAAGAAAGAGCATCTTACCAGCTTTGGGTGCATTTAGTGTTTTCATTTCCAGCTTGGTGCACTTGTCAACACTGAAACATGCTTTTGTCGTTACTTTTCCAGTTGACTCCACAGACTGTGTAAATTTTTCATTTCGATTCTGGACATATATTTTAGAAACCAATGAAGCACCTTCCTCTTTCTCATCTATCTGCAAAAGAGAAATAAGTTCACAATAGCATTTCCTTCATGCAAGTGAAGAGAAATAGAGAAAAGAGCAATGGGAAGGGATCTCAAGACATGCTAATTGTCATTATCAAACTTTCTACATAAATACATACATTTCTACAAAACTATATGCATCACAACAAAAAGCGTATGAATCTAATTCAATAGAAATCTTCTGTAGATAAATAAATAAAAATTGTCATCCTCTTTTGTGTCAATATTAAAGGTTTCAGAGAAAGTTCCTTGCAGCAGAACTGCAACTCAATGTACTGACACTTTATTACAAGTATCCTGTACCAAAAAAATCCATTAAAGCCCAAGACAAGATGCAGTCCCTACCTCAGCAACACTTGAGAATTGCATTTGGGCTCAATACTGATTGCTTTTATTTATTTAAAAAACATTTTTCTGCATCCACTTCACAGAGTTAGAGAAACCTAACCAGAGAAGCAAGATCAAAGGTACTGGGAGCAAAACTATCAACATTTGTTCTGAATAGATTATTTAAGCAGAGATTGTTTGTGGTGAGCTCAGATGCTATCTTTTAGTTACAATACTGTACTGCATTGTTCAGTTTACCTCCTGTAATTTCGTTTCGTGGTCCAGCTCCTTAGTTTCACTCTTGAGACAAACGGCAATACGTTTTCCTGGTGGTATAAACCTTGGCTTTTTGGCTGCATTTCCTAGGACTTGACTCGGAGCTGCGGATCGCCTCATATTTAGTTGTACTGTTCTGGAAGGTGGATAGGAAGGAAGGAAGCAGAAAAAGACAACTGTAGTCAGGATAAACTTTAAATATAAAAATATATCCATATGTAACAACATAAGCACTATTTTAAAATAAAAGATAGCATAAAAGATCTTCAAATAACAATCATAATTCACAAGAATAATACAATTCAAGAAAAAGCAGTATTGTTGCAATGCATTGTTTAAGTACTAAGAAAGATCAACTATAGCAAATTCTGCAGTTGAACACTTTGGTTTTTATTTTAAAAGTCACTAACACAGTTCCCAATAGCAATAAAAGCTCTGGAGATGCACAGTATAGGGCTACTTAACAAACACACCAGTTTATAAAAAGACAATTTTAAATAAAACTAACTATTCTAAACATTTAAAACATAATTCTGAAAACACCATTATTAGTGCACAATGAACAATGAATGTTGAAGGTATACTCTCATGCCCGGGAACAGCATTTTACATTAAACAGTCAATTACATTGGTCATTCAGATTCACTATAATAAGATTAAAATTAATCAGAAAATTATCTCAAAATTACAGTGGATATTATTGCTCCATGTTATGCCCACTTGAACAGTGGAAGGAATGTATTATAGGTTTTCCCTCAAAATATAAGACCATTATTCCTCTGAACAACCTTAGAACAAAACCAAACATATGCCAATGTTAATATGACAAATATTAACCACTAGAATAACAAGTTATAATCTTAATGCTTCAAAGTAGTAGATAGAAACAAAAGAAGAAAACTCCAATAGAATAACACAGCAGCTGAAATGAAGGAAAGCACAACTTAGAGTAGTTACATGTTTATTTTAAATGATCCCCCCAACCACTAGGTTAAAAATAAACCATAATACAGATTGTAGAATCAAATTTCTGTACCATCTCAAAAGCATGTTTGCATCCTGCTGCAACAGCCAGTGTGTTTCTGCATCTTTTTTGGTGCTACTCTGCACTCCAGTGGCTTCCTGGGGCACAACCACTGTTCTTTCCAAGGTTTGCACTGAAGTAGTAACGGAGCACTGTCAAAACATTTTGCAAACAGGCAGACACTGGAAACGTGAGTACTGCTCTCTCCTCCATATCTGAACAATTGGCATGTATATCATGCTGTTACTAGACATAAATCTTAATGGTAAAATGGTCCGAACTGTTGCCACTTCCACTGTGTCTGTTATTAAAAATACAAGGAAAGAAGCCTGACTGTGTCTACAGCAGTTCACATAAGTTAGGCCTACCTGACAAGAGTATTAGCATATGAATTTTAATCAACTTTATACAATAAGAGAGTAGCTTGGTTATTATAACAGGAGTATCTGTAGTGTGAACAGTTACTGTGAACACTGCAAAGGTGTCCAGAACCTTCCAGAGGAGCAGACTGCAAGTGCCAGTGCTGAGCACAGGTAGCTTCTGGTGCCGTGTGAATTTGAACAAGTTCTCTACCCAACCCTATAATGCACAGTGAAGCTTTGGAGGACAACCCAGACACCCCATGACTCTACATGAGGGCTGTGCATAGCATGGCTGAACTGCTACACTAACCCTGCCCACTGCACTTCTAGTTCTGTGGAACAGGGAAGCTGCACAATTCATAAATTGCACATACCCATGATTAAAGTGTTCTGGTTTCCAAATCCATTTGGACATTATGCTGCCATTTTGTCTTAAACCACTAAAACAGA
The DNA here is from genome assembly GCA_013400975.1 of Atrichornis clamosus. Taxonomy (NCBI): domain Eukaryota; kingdom Metazoa; phylum Chordata; class Aves; order Passeriformes; family Menuridae; genus Atrichornis; species Atrichornis clamosus. The sequence goes on from WBMZ01011563.1 coordinate 49,440, forward strand.
CTCATTAGGAGATTTGAAAATTATTAAGATATTTAAAGACACTACCGTTGATAACTCAGTAATTTCACTGATTACGAGTATTACCTACTTGCAACTACAAAGACCCTTATGGGTTTGTGGGTTTTAAAATGAGATATTGCATCCAGCAATACATATTTGTCTTTAAAATACAAGCTTTCATAAAATATAACAAAAATATATTAAAAAATAATAACCAAAAGGTTTAAATGTTGTCCCTTTTCACTACTACACAATAGAAGTAGAACAGCATGGATATACAACAAATGACTGATGCCAGATCTTTTAGATTAGATCAGAGTGGGTGTAGCAGAGGCAAGAAACAGCTCCACACTACAAGTAAATAAATTAACATGCAAATATGTCCTTTCCTCAGAGACAGCACCAATACATCAGAGAGCATTGTACTTGCCTTAAGTCTGTCTGGAGGGAAACAGCTGCAAGCGATGCAAAAAACACCGCTCCTACCTTTTATTAGCAGCAACCTGGCCTGATCAAACCCAGTGCACCATGAAACCACAGCCCAAACCGTCTCATGGGTGCATCTGGTTTGGCAAGCATAGAATTCGGTAGTACTTTTGTCTTTAAAGGTACATCAGCAGCTGCATTAAAAATGAAATACATATACAAAGAACACTTCAAAATTTTATACATCCATCTCAACACGGTGTGCACGGAGCCCTGCTAAAGACAGCTACAATACCCATCTCGGCCCAAATTGAACAGGCTGCTCCTTGAGTGTTTGAAAAGGCACTGCCGGCACAGATGGTGGGGCAGAACAGGGGTTGTGGGCAACTACAAACACGTCACACAGGATCAGCTTTTACTCAGTTAAATTGCAGGCAGTGAGCGCATCGCCTTGAACATCAATATTAGTGAGAAATCGCTTCAGATGAGAAGTAGCTGTAAGGAACTTTTACAAGACCTTGTAGTGATAGGACAAGGAGGAATAGCTTCAAACTGAAAGACAGCGGGTTTAAATTAGATACGAGGAAGAAATTCTTCAATCTGAGAGGGGTGAGGCACTGGAACAGGTTGCCCAGAGAACCTGTGGATGCCCCATCCCTGGAGTGTTCAAGGCCAGGCTGGAGGGAACTCTGAGCAACCTGCTCTAGTGAAAGATGCCCCTGCCCACGGCAGGGAGGTCGGAACTAGATGATTTTTAAGGTCTTTTCCAGGGTCGCTTCCACCGGGCCCCCCCGCCCGTACCTTCCGTACCTCCCGTACGTGCTGTCCCGCCGCCGGTCCCGCTTTTGCGCTCAATTGTCCCGCCGCGCTCTCCCGGCAGCCCCACCGGCCACACTGCGCATGCGTTCTGCGCAGCCTCCCCTTCCCGCCGAGCGCGCGTGCGCCGGGGCCGTGCCCGCGAGGTGTCCCGCTGGAAGGGACTCTGGAAAGGCCCTTCCCGCCCTCGGGAATTGCTGTCGTGCGCGTGCGCAGTGCCGGCCGGCGGCCCCTGGGCCACATACAGCATGGCGGAGCGGCCGCAAGCCGCGTCGCCGTTAAGCAAGAGCGGCCGTAAAGGGAACTCCTGCTGCGCGACAGCGAGCGACGGCGGGCGGGGTGAGTGAGCGGGACTGCGGGCCGGGGCGAGGGGCCGGGCGGGGCCGGGGACAGCGGGGCCGGAGGGGACCGGGCCCCGGGCCCCGGGCGGGGGGTGCTGCGCGGGGTTTGTCCGCAGCGTTTGTCAGGGCCCGTTCGCCCCGCAGCGAACCTGTGCCGGGCTGGCGGCGGCATCGCTGTCGTGCGGAAGGGAGCCGTAGGTGTGTGTGTAGCCCCTTGAGACCACGCAGGTGCTGTTTCTTGGTGTTAGGTCGTTGCTCCAGATATTTCCAGGCCAGTTTTGTGCTCTTTGATCAGGATCGTTGCCCCTCCCTGAAACGCCTTCCCAGGCCGGATCAGGAGGCCTTTCCCGTTCTATCTGTGCAACATTCCTCCTCCCACAGCTCCGAGGAGAGAGAGCTCCTCTGACCCTGGTGTAGACTCGGGGTAGGAGAGCCCGGCCCTGCACAGCCTCGAAGGTGGTCACAGAATCAATTAGGTTGGAAAAGACCTCTGAGATCATCAAGTCCAACCTATGACCGACCACCACTGTGTCAACTAGACCCTGGCACTGAGTGCCACGTCCAGTCTTTCCTTAAACACTTCCAGGAACAGTGACTCCATCACCTCCCTGGGCAGCTCATTCCACTCCTTCTGTGAAGAAATTCTTAATGATGTCCAACCTGAACATCTCTTGGCACGGTTTAAGGCAATGTCCTCTTGTCCTGTCCCTGGTTGCCTGGGAGAAGAGACCGACCCTCATGTGGCTAACAACCTCCTTGCAGGTGGACCGATAAGATCCCCTCTGAGCCTTTATTTCTCTAGGCTAAAGAACCCCAGCTCCCTCAGCTGCTCTTCATCAGACTTGTGCTCCAGACCCTTCACCAGCTCCATTGCCCTTCTCTGGACTCTGGTCCATGAAAGGCAGGTCTTTTATGGCTCTGTTCTGAGTAGATTTTGCAGGACAGCAAGTATTGTGTAAAAATGTTCTTTGTCAAAGTAGTTCTAGCAGCTGTGTAGTTCCTGGTAGAGGCCTTAAATTGTCTTCTACTTATTATATAAGCTTTTTTTGAAAAAAGTCAGTTGTATGCATCAGTGTAAGGTGGTATTGCTGTCCATTTATTCTTACCCTCTTCTATTCCCTTTGTCTTACACACGTGTTTGTGAGACTGTGCAGTGTACCAGTCTGGGGAACTTGGCTGAAGGAGCAGCTCTATCGCAGCCTTGACCACGGACACTGGTGCTTTCTGTCTTTCTTCCCTCTCTGCCCTGTCTGCAGTTTCTTACCCCTGGTCATGCCATGCTTACACAGTCCCTAGAGCTTTTGCTGAGCCATCTACAAGAAATTTTAGCCTAGCAAATAAAATCAAACCAGTGAATAGTTGCCTGTATGGTAAGTTGCATGAGCCAGTTCAGGAAAGGGGCAAATTAAGCATTCTAATTGATTCAAAGGAGGAAGTAGAGGGAGGTCGGGAGCATGTTAATTAGTGGATAGATAGCATTGGGCTACTGTAGGAAAACTACCAAAGTTTTTTTTTTTTTTCCAATTCAGTCTTAAAACAGGTCAATTACCCAGACTGATGCATCAAGTGCCTGAGAAACAACTTTTACCATCACAGTTGAAGAAGTGAGTTTCCCCTTTTGGGCATTAATGCTGACTTGAAGTGGCTTATAGTGGCAGAGTGGCATAAAACGCCCTAAAATGTTGCTTCTGTACAGCAGGGTTTAAAGCACAGTGTGACTTTGTGGAAATAAAGGCTGAAGCAATGTTGTGTCTCACTGTCACCTCATCCCTGGGTCCTGCACAGACTCTCTGTTCCTCTGTGTTTCTGAAAACGCTGTCTTAGCCATGCACATCTGTAGTTCTGTTGTGGTCCACTCCAGCCTTTCAAACAGTTATGCTTTGTTTCGTCACGTGGAAAAGAAGCAGTTTTTAAAAACCAGAAGCTACCGTAGATGATAAAATGAAGGTCACTAATTGCATCTCAGTGTCCTGACTTTCACCGTGGAATAGCTTTGATCAGTGCTAGACGTGTAGCTAGCTATGTGATTATGTTGTTGTTGGAAACTACATCCCATCTGTATTCTCCCTGCTATCATATCCACACCAAGTCTCCATTTGAAGGCCGTGCAGTACACAGCTCAAGGCTGGTTTTGGATGTGCATCTGCCTGGCAAACAATGTGGGATGACAACAACTGAAAAAAGTACTTGATACTTGTGAAGTCTGGAGGAGATTTTTGCTTGTCCAGAACTGCAGGGAAAAATAAAACGTGTGAAACATGAAAAGCAAATAGCATGTCACAGTTCGCGCTTTCTCTCCCAAACAAAGAAATTCCTGCACAATTATACCATTACAAGTTATGCATCCTCCCCCACGTGCTCTTCATGCAGCCCTTTTAGTCCAGTGGTGGTTTTTGGTCTGGGGTCTTCTAACACCTTATTGGATTCTCTCTCCACCTCCACGCAGGCAAGCCATTAACTGTTCTTATCTTGTCAAGTTGCAGCTTCTGCTGATGACCATGAGCTCCTTATCTTCTGGTTTGTGCTGCTTGTGCACCTGCTCCCCCGCAGAGCAAGGGAAACTAAAATCAAGTCGTAGACTTAGGATAAACATTACTTAGCAACAACTGAAACATCCGTGTGTTAGCAACATTCTTCTCATTCTAAAGGCAAAACACAGCACTGTAGCAGCTACTAGGAAAATTGCTAAGAAAAGTAACTGTTCCAGCTGAAAGCATATTTAGGTGAAAGTCCACAGCTTGCAGCTGAAGGCTTTCAGCAACCCAAGCTATGTATGCTAAGCAAGTACATATAAGCAAACAGCATACTAAATCACACAGTTTTGTAACTCTAAATGACTCATTCTATTTAGAAGTTACTTGCTTAAGCCAAACAACTGACATCTCTCAGCAAAATAATGTAATTTCTAGGTACAATCAAAAGTGTGACAATTGGTGAATTGTAGTAGAATAGGGAAAGTAAGTTTTGAGGCCAAACTGAGAAAAGGTAAGTTTCTCGGTATAAGCAGAAGTTGAAAATTATCCAATTTTGTGATGGAAGTATTGAGTAAAGTGGTCTGTACTGCTAGAGTGCATGGCATTCATCTGATGCCCTCTCTCTGCTTATCTCTTGACTAAGTGCATCTCATAAAGTTGATAAGAGAATCTCTCATTCTTCAGGTCAGGAAGCTTCTGCTGGAAAAAGTTTGGGACTTCAGTAACAGCTGTTGTCACGGGTTCCAGATTCATAGCCACAAGGGTTCTGGCACTGTGTCGGATGGTGCTGCTCCAACTTGAATCTTAAAAATATGCTGAAGTTATCTTTAGAATCCCTCTTGATTGTGTTTTTTGCCTCAAAGTTCCCATATATTCTTCATTTGAACTCCAGTTTTGGTTAGGACTTTATACATCCATATATATATTTTGATGCATATACATATGTATATAATATAGATATATGTTTATTGCTGTTGTTGTGCTCCATTTTTCTGTCAAGCACAAATAAAGTTTTTGTTTCACGTTTGATAAAAATACTCCTTCCTGCATTCTGTTAGACTTCAAACTTGCTAAAATATGCCAAAGAGTGTCTTGAAGACTTAGTCCTCAGGGATTAGCAATGTTTGTGAAATATGTAGCTCGCAGCATCCACCATTTCAGTAGAACAGAAACTCTAGGACACTAAAATTACTTACAGTTTTGTTATCTTACCTGTTCTTGAAAGTTTTATAAAAGCAGAATCTTCTGGGATCCACCAAACCAAATCGAAGTGTTAGGCTCACGGTTCAGATTATTGAATCTATATATCCTGTTTAACAGTCCTCCAGCATAAACATACTGTATGTTTCAATGTTTTTATCAGTATTGAGAACTAATACTTGACTTCACGTTCTCCTTATTGATCATTAGCATTGTTCTGTACTTTTTAAACTTCCCCTGGTGGTCCTTGCTGCCCTTAACAGTCACAGTTTTGTACAAAGATAATGCTCATTTTTTTTCATGCTGAACTAGCAAAGTCCTGAGTTTCCCGTCTTTGCAGGAGACCTGTAAAAGCTGTACCTGTAAAAGCATA